>NIJG01000008.1:1956308-1979697 GCA_002201625.1 Euglossa dilemma
GGGATCAGGGCCCGTGGACGCCGCGGCGCTCTCCGGACCGCACGCCGAGCGAATAAAATAATAATTCGCGGCACGTACGGCCGCGGAACGGGCAACGATTCGCGCGGCCGCCGTGGCCCGTTGTTCTACAAAGATAATGGACAGAGCCGGGGAAAGTTTTTACCTGAAAGCAAATCCATTCCGAGGCTCGTTAACAAAAACCCGATGAACCCGACAAAGTTCGTTAACGAAGCCAGCGGGCCGGGGAGCGCGAGTACGACAAGTACGTAAACTCTGAAAGGCGCTGCACGGAGTGCAGCTCGCAGAAAATAATTACGTGGGAGTGGTGAGGAGAAGTGATTTCCGGCGGAGCCACGAGAGACGAATTTAATTCGCTGCAATTATGCAGGCCGTCGGGGCGCCCCCTCCGCCCGGCCCACCCTCCTCCTTTTCCTCCTGCACGACAAACAACGGGAAGAAGATGCTCGTCCTGCCTCTCTTCTCTTCTCTTCTCTTCTCTCCTCTCCTCTCCTCTCCTCTCCTCTCCTCCCTTCCCTTCTCTTCCCGTCCCTTCTCCTCTCTTCTCTTCTCTTCGCTACGCTTCTCTTCTCTTGGCGTCTCGTTCCACTGCACGACCATCATCCGCAAAACGAGGGGAATCGAGTCGATATGCCGGGAGTCGCGGTTGCCCCCGGGGATAAACGTGCGACTGGTTTTTCCCTTTTACCAGAAAACTGCTCAATCTGTGGGGTGGGCCGAGGAGCGGTCGGAGAAATCGTGCCCAGGAGTGCGAACCTAATTGCGGCAGGTCATACTTCTGCTCACGTTCTTTCGCTGTCTCGTTAGTTCGTTCTTAAACTCGGATTAGCTCGTACCCCTCTGTGGACCGCGTACGCTGACCCCGACCCCGACCCCGACCTGATTAAAAATCCTTCGCTCGAGAATTAAGTGCCGCGTTCGCGCAAACCAACAGTCCTCTCCCCGCGTCCATCCGCGTTCATCCGTGGCTTTTGCTACGGCCCTTTGCTTTCCGCGATTATTCCATTCGATTCGAATCGGCGAACGCGTCCGTCCGCTCCGGAATCGCGTTTCGTTAAGCGTAATTACCACCGTTTCGCGATTTCATATTTAAAATTTTTCATTCCTCCATTTTCCTTTCAACGTGCGCGATGCCAAGTTTTTTAATATCCCTCCTTCGTTTTTCCATCCACAGGTCTTTCGACTGATTTCCGGACGAAATTCGTTATCCGGTAATTGACATCGTTTCCCACGCATTTCTGCCTGCAAATCAGCGGCCAACTAATTTACAGTCCGCTTGGAGATTTATTTTTATCCTTGCTCCTTTGTAAACCCGAGGACGTGAACGCGTACGTATCGGGAACCGAGCGAAGCTAATTTAAATTTTAGCGTTTGTCGTTATTAACAATTGCTGGAAAAATTGATTCCATCTCCTCCCCCTTCGTCGAACAGAAAGCCCTGTTTAACGAACCCCCCTGCAGTGTTTCGCGATCGTTTAACGGAAAAGGCGAGTCTTTATTCCGAAGCATCGTAACGAGAACGGGAAAAGGATTCGCGAGCGACGTTTGAACGTTCTTCGGCGATCGAGTTTCCGCGAAAGCGCGGAGAAAAAGGGAAGAACGGGGACGAGACGATTTTCGTAAGCGAATGACACGTGCGATCGCACACTGGCCCGAGTTTTTGCGAGCAGCCAACCGGCAGAAGCCGGCGTATCCGGCGAGGGTTCGATGCTTAACAAGGGATAACCTCGTTAAGGACCACAGAACTAGCTTGTGTGTTTTACAAGTTAGGAATTACGTTGATTAGTAGCAAGTCGAACGTCCAACTAGCGTGAACGAGTGTTTCGCCACTTGAATCTCGATCCCCGAATCGCGTACCGTCGCAACCGAAACGGACACCGATTCCTTTTGTGCCGTCGCGACGCCTGCTACGTGCTCTCCTCTCTTCGCTTCCTCGTAGCCAACGAAAAAGGCCGATTAAAGGCCAGCACTGGCAGATATCTGCCGTTCCTCTCGCATCGTGGCGCCTGTAGAACACCCGTGTACCCTAAACGACGTTACGTCGGCCAGGTTTAATGGAGAAGTTAGAGGAACTAGGTTGCTTTCTTCGGTCGGAAGAAGAATTCTTAACCTTCTGGCACTCTCCCAGCCGGATAGCTCGCAGCAGCAGCAGCACCGGTGACACCGGTTAGGTCCAGACTTTGCATAGTTTTCTCAGTCCTCGCCCGATCGAATCGTTAATTCCTCCAACTTGCACACTTGCACGCGTTCGCTACCGACTTCGGGTTTTTTCTGCTTTTCAGCGTAAAACGGAGCTGGCTATATTACAACCCTCTGACGCCAAGTATCACACCAAATACTACGTTAACCATCGTGTCCCGTAAATTTTTCCCGCGACGTGTAGGGAAAATTGTAAAATGCAGTGAATCGGTTGCTTCGAACGAAGTGTCCCCCAGACTCCTCCGACAAAAATAATATTCTTAGGCGTGAAAGGTGATTTCACGGAGAGACCGAGATGTTTATTTTATTTGACTATTCGCGTAACGATTAATTTCCTAACCAATGTTCTAATATCGATCGCAAGATGGAAAATATTCTCATAATCATAGCGCCAGTGGAAGTCGCAGTACCGGCCACGACCACTATCGTCGCGTTAAACTAATTCGCGACTTGTTGGACGCGAGATGGACAGGGGCCCATCCTCGGAACGGGCCCCGAAGAGATATCGTTGCCGCGAAAAGGCGCGACAGACGCTCGGCGTCGTATCGACTATAAGGTCTATTTAAGAAGGAGGAAGGCGTTCGTCTCGCGGCGCGAACTTTAAGGCGGAAAGTTTGGCGATGGCGGCGGCCGGGGTGGATCGCAGACTCGACAAACCGAGCCGGAAGGAGAAACAAACGGCGTCGTGAATCTCGTCGGGCTGCTCCTCCTTCTAATTCCTTTTTTTTTCCCCGAGCATGTTCCAGCAGTCTATCTCCGACTCCCTCTCCCGCCCCCTCACTCACTCTCTCTCTCTCTCTCTCCCTCCCTCTCTGCTCGTTCTCGCCACTCCGCGACTAATTCTCCAGCGGATCTCGTCGAGTCGGAGGCGCGAATCACTCGGCTACGCGCGTCGTCGTATTTTTTTCGCGCCGCGAGGAGGATTCCGCCCGGACGCGCCACGTGTTTCGACTCGCGCGTCGAGTCTGATTCATGAGCGCTATTAATCCAAAGGAAACGAGACGCTCCGCGTCGCCAGATGGAACAAGGACGCGCGCGCGGATGTACACACTCGACCGCTTAATAAGCTCGTTGCTTCTCGAAGAAACATCCCCACGAGCGCGGAATAAAGGGGACCTCGGGTTCGGCGATCGCGGTGATAAAGGCGCGTTTAGGACCGCGTTGATCCTGCTAAATCCGCGAGGGATTCGCGAGGGATTCGCGAGGGATTCGCGAGAGGGAAGGAAGAAATAACTGAGATTCGATGGAACCGATCTCTGCCGCTAGTAATTCCCCGCGGCGCGGGTTGTTTTCGATCGAGAAATACCCGCTTGGCGGGTTAATCGGTCTGACTCGGTGCCACAATTAGTCCGGAACGCCGTCTGGTGGGAGAGTTGGAAACGCACCTTTAGCCGGATGGGTTGGCTCGTCGGCCGGTTTCGCCGTCGCGGCGGAGGATATCGGGGTAGCGGGAGCTCCAAGTCGCTTTACCAGCCAGGAAATTACACGTCCTTCCGCGGTATAAGTCGAGGAAGGCAAGGGGTTGCGCGAGGCTCGCGTCCCGACGCGGCGGAGACGCGTGGGTCGCACGCGTTTACCATCTCGCTCCTATCCTTTCATTCAGCCCCGGCTCGGTATTAACTGCTATTCGTGTCTTCGACGCGTAATTAATTGTCGAAATTTGTCATGCGTCGGTATAATCGCTGCTGGCTTGCCTCGAAATTTCCTCCGCAACGAGGAATCGCGTCCCGGAAGGAACGTTTTATCTTGCTCACGCGAGCCACCCACCAGCCGGGCATATTTCACCTTCCCCCTTCGCCATCCTTCGATCCGGTACATCTCTGGTCTTCGAATCGAGCACCCATCCAGAGGATTCGGCAAAGCGATCGCTAATTACTCACGCGTTAAACCGATCGCTAATTACTCGCGCGTTAAACCGATCGCTAATTACTCGCGCGTTAAACCGATCGCTAATTACTCGCGCGTTAAACCGGTCGCGGCGGCCGAAGCGCCGCAAGAGAGAAGTTGGGACCTATTCACGGACTTATCAACAATGGCCGATCCGCGTGGAAAATCGGGCGCAATGGGAGCGCGAGAAGAAAGTTGTCGGACGGGTGTCTCGGCAGGAAATGGGAACGCGAGCCGGGTAACGAGCAGTATTGGGATTTTCCTTGGCAAGTTGCTCGGAAAGAAGTAACTGACTGCCTCCGGTGACATTGTCGCGTCGGGGGATCTTGCAGGAAACTCTGCGGGTCTCGCGTTCGCTCTCGTCGAGATTAATTATTCCGGAAGCAAAGAGCCGCGCACCGCCGACGCCGACGCCGCTGCCATCGCTGCCGCCGCGTACTTCCAACTTCTCCGGCTGCTACTATCGAGCCGTAGCTACCAACGCGTAAACAACGACGTGTTTCGCATGCTTCCTCGTAGTTTCGCGTTGCGGCTGTTAACGTTTCTTCGAATAGAATGTTAAATTCGCGAATGGATACGGAGGCACGGGCTAGAAAATTGGCGAGAGAGGAGGAAAAATAATTGCAACTCGTTAAAACCAGCCACGCGATAGGCCGCGCGATCTTTCAGCGTGCGTTACACGGTCTTAACGACCTTTCGTTATACGGCCGAAGGAATTTTTCCTTTTATTGCGTATTCTCTGGACCACGTCCGGTAGGGTAAATGAATTTCGGTAGCAACGCGCCGTCGTAAAGTATTACGTAGCAAGCTTCCTCGACGCGTTCTCTGAACGGATATTCGACCGGGGAACGAGGTTATCCAGATATTTGAGGAAATCGAATTTAACATTCGTCTTACGTCGAGCTCTCGCGGTCCTCGACCTCTTTACCCGATTAACGGGTTAATCGATTGCGCGAGTCGCTGCTTTCGAACGATTTTATCGCGGAAATCGAGCTACTATTAACGCGTCCTCGATCTCTCCCGATCCTCTACCGTTTAACGACGATTGATCAAAAGACGGAAGCGAAAATCGAACGATCCGTCGATTCGCGCGACGAACCAACGATTCCCCGTCGCGTAAATTTTACAGAACTTGCGAAGAGGAACGAGCGTCTCGGTGTTACATAGCCTATCGTGCAAAGACGATCCGTCGAGTAGATCTGACTGAAATTTCGACCAGTAATTAGGTTAACGCGCTGCTAGCGAACGAGGAGATATCTGGAATCGTAATAAAATGTCTGGTTCTCAGTGCGTTGAAAGTAGCTGTCTCAAAGTGTCCAAGTTCCGCACTCACGAGCAGTCATTCCGAACAGTGCTTAAACCGAAGTGCCACCTAACTAAGAAAATAATCAACCGATTGAACTGATACGTAGACGTACGCGAATCACTTACCAAGCTACTTCGTCGAAATAAAAATTTTCCGTCAAATTCGCTCCTCTATTTCGCGTAAAACTATTCCTTCTATTCGATTTTTTACTCTGAATCGAAGAAAGAAAACGCATGCGGATCGACAACGTATACTAGAAGTTTCACAGAGAACGAGTATGCGAAGCGTCGAAAAATTTCGACGAGTCCTCTCGCCATAAAAAAATCATCAAAGATCGCTGTTTTTCCACCGATTTGCCAAACGTGCACACCGGTTTCCGACGAATCGATAAATTTCCGACCTCCCGCTGGAATCAGCCAACTACGCCAATGTTCTCCGGCGATGCTCTATTTCTTCCCGTCTCGATACGATTCTTCCACGAGCTCTTTGTCAGCCGATACACCTTTGGAGGCGATAACGAGAAGACTGGTGAATAGAAGCGACGTTATTAGTCTACACCGGATCAGACAGCTTGGCTACTTGGCACAGCGATAATTATCGCCTGGCGCGTGAGTTAGGGGTGTCGCGACGGCGGAAAGAGCAGGCCTCGATCCCGCTTCGAGCAGGTGTATTGGCAACGATGATTTTTATGGGTGCCGGCTGTTCACGGGGATAACACGGCAACCGGAACGAACGAAACGAACGAAACGAACGAAACGAACGAAACGAACGAAACGAACGAAACGAAATGTCAATAGCAGAGATGGCCGTCTCACCTTCGTCGCGTGCTAGCCGCACAGGCGTAATTGAATATCGGTAGACGGTGTTCTTTTCCGAGCCTCTGGTTACCAGCGCTAATGATTTTAAAGGCTCGCCGCTGATTTCGCCGCGCCGTCCTCGTTCTTTCGCCTTTTGCCCCACTTATCGCTCGACTTCAACCTCTTACCTGCATGAAATCCAGTATCCGAGTACAGGGTACGTCGAAATTAGCGACACGAACCGGGTCACGAGGATTCGGTTTCGTCCTCTGGCGCGAACCGGAGGTTCAACGCTCAGAGTCAATGGGAGACTGTTTCACTTCGGCATTCGAAGACGACTGACTTCTTAGAAGCCCAACGAGTCTTAAAATACGTTTTTTCCTTTATTTCTCTACGTCGGTGCTATCGCGGAGCCTTTGCAAAGTCGATAAATATATATATAGCTTTATCGTGAACCGGGTAGGCGTGTTTCAAACGGATGGATAAGGATGTTCAGACGCTATAGGACGCTCGTCATCTTCGAGCACCAACCTCGCGTCCATTTTAATCCCCTCGGTTATTTACTGGATTTCGTACTGCTAATTTCGCCGCAGGCTGTACTCGGTTGAAAGTGGCGATAAAACCAGCCAGATTCGATCTCCGAAATGGAATTCGAGTCGTTTATAACCGACGCTTCCGATCCTTACCCGTATTCCATCGATTGCGATCAAAGATCGGATCTTTAATTATAAATGCGGCTGGGCAAAAGTCTGGGCGGAATTTACGAGGATAAAACAACGGGCAGTGGCTGGCACTCGACGCTTGTTAATAAGCGTAATTAACTTTAAGCATCGAGCAGCAAGAACGATTTCGGATAGAGGCACGGAGTGGAATTATTGCCGGTCGAATCTGATTCCCGCATTGCCGCGCCTCTTTCCTGCCCGGTTTCTACCGGTTTCTACCGGTGGGTTATCGGGCTGGCCCGATACGCGTATCTGCCACGGCTGTAAACTCGGCAACTCGTAACAGAATCGAATTCGGCTCCGCGCACTTCTGCCTCCGGTAATCGAGACCTCTTGCAAGCTTCGCCCCGGCCTCGATCGATGGAAATTACGATGTTCGAATCAGTTAACTACGTTGCGTGGCTGGCTCCGTGCGATTCCTCCGTTATCGCTCGGTTAAAGCCACTCTGCCACCGAAATTAATAAGCTGCGGATGATGACGCATCGTCAGCCAACGCGCTTCTGCCTAACCGTGCAGAACGCGCATCAAAATTCCCATTCAACTTGCCAACTCGATCGACACCGCCAACAACCTTCCTCGAGGTCTTGTTCCCACAATCACGTCTATCAACGACCAATGCGAACAAACAAACTCTCCGAATCTTTAGAAATTATCCTCGATTCTTTACGGTTAGACATTGTCCCATCTTTTATTCAGAGTTTTATCGTGAAAAGGAAGAAAAGGAATTTGAGTTGAATTCCGATATGGCTCGCAAATATTAGCGGATCTTCGCAATAAGCGACTTTGCTAAACTTCTAACGAATCGCATGGATCTTTCTTCTTTTACTCCCTCTATCTGACTATGCGATAATGGTCTCTTATAATCGATTATATTATAATAGAAATAATCGAACAAAGATCGACAGGAGCATCGACGGAGATGTGAAGGTTTGACGGGAGGCGAGGAACGGTGAATGTGGTTGACTTAAACCACTGGCACGGTTATGGCAGCGGTGTTTCGAGCTGAACCCAGGCGGTACCCTCGGCTTCCGGAGCCCGGCTCGATCGATTTTTCCGAGAATTATCAGGCCAGTTGATACCAGGAGGTCGCGTAGGAGAAGGAAGAAAAGTTGGCCGATCAACAAGCGGAGGGCGCATAATCGGGCGCAAGTGGGAAAATGGCGGGCGCGGCGATAATTAAATCGGCGGACACCGGTGCAGCCTTTGGCAGACGAGTACGAGGTTGCAATTTTATTTCGACCACGGAATTTCATTCGTCAAGCATGGTCGTACAACGAATCACAATTATTCCCGACCTTATGTATTTCAGCGGTGGCGCGCACGTACGCGCCGCGACGCTCGCTCGTCAACGTCCACCACCGACAGAATTCCATTTTTGCAAATTATTCTTCCACTTCGTGCCGCGAGCACGCGACCCCTGTTCCCCGTGTCACCGCCATCGGCCCGGCAACATAATAAATCACTCCTCTCGTTCCAGCTCGCTCCTTTCCCTCCCGCTACATTTTCCATCCACAAACGCGCGCGCCTTTCATTTTTCCCGCCGCGATCAAACGCGCGCCAGTTTTCCTTCATAAAATAGAATCGCCAAGGACAATGAAACTCGATCGACGGGACTTTGGAATTTTTTCCTCTCGCGCATGAGGAAACACAGTGTTTCGAACATTTTCGATAATTTCCCAAGGACACGTCTGAAGTCTGCGTTGAAATGTGCAAAGTTTAAAATAGCCGAAAAATCCTTTTTCGAAGATAAAGTCCGCCGCGGAGATTTTCGAACGACGCCATGAATTTTTGATGGGACAGCTCTGCAGTTGATGTCGAAACGCGGTCAACGACCAGCGTGATATTCAGTTAATCCGGAAATCCGAATTAAATTCATGAAAACTTATCGTAAATATATGCGAAATTTCCTGCCGTGGAACGATAACTCGCTCGCGTTGGAAATAGCCGCGTCTCGGATCGAATATTTTTAGAATATTATTAACGCTGCCTCGATAATAGAACCATCTCCGTTTCCGACAGTCGTGCAAAACGAGATAATTAAAAGATCTCTCGCGAGATAACTGTAGCGACGACCTACAATTGGCTCGACACGACGAGTCCGGAAATATATATATATATATCCGACTTGGGTTTTTCCAACTCAGATATTTATGCTAAATTAAGAGCTCGAGTGTCGATCATTGTCGCGGATGTCGATTGAATTTCTTTCGTCTCATTGACGATTTCGATAATGTCCTGATTCACGAAAATATTCAAAGTATTAAATTTCCTCCGATCCCTATTTCCGCTTCGCGTATATTTTAAACGCGCCTAAGAGTCTCCGTTTCGGTATCAATTTCGCTGCTGTTGGACACGATAATTCACGAGCTCCCCGAATCGCTCCCACGTGTATAGCTTGCTCCATTGCCGAGAAAGCACGCGCGGCCAAGATGCCAAAAGTACGAATTTCGAAAGCTTCGCGGTACGTTAGATTCGAAGCCGACTCGCTGCAACTTCAATCCCATATTCCTCTACTTTATTCTCCACCGTTTTATTTTATTTTCGCATCGGATACCGCCGGAGCTTTCGATGATTCATCGTCTCTGACTCGCCGGTGAAATTTTCAACGCTGACCGAAGCGTCGAGTTGTAATTATCACGACGAGACGAATACTCGAGGTCAATGTGAAACAACGGAGAATCGTCCTACGCGAAATTATCCAAATTTGCTGTAAATTTTTAGACGCAGCGTGCTATAGTAGAGGAATAAAACGGAACGTGACTGTTGGTGGGTAAATCCGACGACACGGGAGTAACACGGAAACGTTTTATTAGAGAACCGATGTGTATTCATTGACCGCGCGTTTCCAACTGCGAAGCGGTATCGAAGAGGTGCACAGAGCACGCAACACCGGGAACAAAAGGCTATAAATAATGTTAAACGCTGTCCGGCAGGTGACAGCAATAAACATTAATCCAATCCGGATAACGCGGCGTCTCCGATAGTTACCTCGGTTTAATACAAACTAAAACGCCCGAAATATAATTCGAATCTATAACGAGCGCTCTCGAATTTAACAAAAATAAAAAAAAAAGAAACTTTTTACCAGATTGGGATAATTCCAGGTATCCTGGAGTTAGAGAGACCGGGCAAGGTAGCCGAAGGTAGCTCATAGGAAGAAGAACGAGAGAGGGAAGTTCGGAGCCGGAAAAGGTAGAGGCGGAATATGCGGAGAGCAACCGCGAGGATTAGCAGCGGTCAACTCACCTGGACGTACGGGCCGGATCCGCGTCAGGGCGTGCGATGTTAGAAAGTTGGCCAATAGCCGTTCGTTACAACGCGTTGTCTCTGGAGAAATTTAGGTAACGAGCTCGAAATGGTTATCAACGCGAGAACTTTCGGGAACATGGCGGCTGCCGGCCGGGTATTCCCATCCGGGGTAAGACGCGCTTCCGGTCGCACCGTGTCGCACGCGAGATCGATCATTCGCTGTCAATCACGCCGCGGAAAGAAATCTCGCGGCGTATCAGCCTCGTCGCGACGCTGCTCTCCGGGCATGCTCGGCCGGCTGAACGCTGTCACGTTTCCGCTCGTAATCCTGAAACATGGCGTGCACGCGCACGGGTTGTTCTCGCGCGCGAGAACAATTTCGCCGGCGGAAAGAGTTTGGTTATGCAAACAACGGGCCAAGTTATTTGCAGCGGTCAGAATAAGTGGCACGCCTTGTACGCCGAGACACGGCTACATACATAAATGCATACGCGTGTCAGCGGATGGCTGCATACATAAATGCATACGTAAATTTGCGGTGACTGCGCGAGAGTATGCATGCGGACCACGAGGAATCCAGCCCTGTGGACCAATTAATATTTCAATTCCAGTTTTCGCCCGCGACTCGCGCTCCGTTCGCCGATCGGTATTCCGCCATCCCCCGGTTTAGCAGAGCTCACACTTTGATACCGACTGCGAATGTTAATATTGGCCTGGGTTAATAATTTACGCGATTGCCGGCCGGATATTCCGCCAACTCCGAGTGCCGGCCGTCCGCGAAATCGGCGCGCAGTGGAACGAGCACGGATTCCACCGACCAGCGCTAATCCCAGGAAAGAACATCCGTTTAAGGCGCCGCTATCGGTATTAAAATTACGGAAAGTGATTCAAGTTCGAAGACTAGTCTCGCGTTATCTCGATCGGATCGGAATTTAACAATTATCCTGGCGTATATCGATAAGCTCGGACAATTTCACGGTCTTGTTGTTGTCCCATTTCCTTTGAACCCTGTATAATTTGGGCGGTTGCGCAAATTAGACTGCGATCAGACCTCGCTCGGGCAAGGGTAATGACTGTGTACTCGCGAATTACGCGCGGCGATTTGCGCGCGATCGCTAGAGCAAATCGAGGCACGTTTCCGACTGATTTTTCCGCGCTGAATCGAGTTTGCGATCTTTCGATCGGCGCGATCGATTCGGTAGTAGTAGATCCTGTTTCGGAGACGAGAGATTATCGCGCGCGTACCGAATACGCGAGATCTCGTTGCAGCGTAACGTGCTTTCGTCTACGTTTTTAATCTCCGCGGCTTTCCTCTCGCGTTCTCGTCCGTTTTAAATTAGATTTCCTAGTTTTTAGAGGGACGGCGCGTAACCGTAACATCAGCCGGGTAATAATATCTGTTCTCCGGTCGCGCTCGAGGAGGAAACTTGGTTCGCGGAGCGTCGGGGCGGTCTCGGACGCACGGGTGGGAAAGAGAGGGAGCGCGGACCGGGGCCCGCTGGAGAATCGTGGAAAATTTCTCAAAGACCGAGCACCTCTATCGATCAATCGGCCAGGATTAATTGTAGCGCGAGCGAATAGAGCGGCGAGCCGAGGCAATTAAGGCAATCGTTTTCCTCGACGGCACGATGGAAAGTAGAGGGCCGATATCGAAAGTATCGATAACTTTTTCCGTCAATTACACCGAACAGCCCCCCGTCGGGCCACTTTAAAAACTTCCCCGCTATATAACCGCTGCCTCGACGTTCCGACCAGCCGCCATTCACCGCTGTATCGATCAAGTATCCTGCTAAATTTCCCGAAAATAATTTTCTTCTCGCGCCCTACCCTCGTCCCCCGTTCCGTCTTCCGTTCGCCGACGCTCGTTAAACGGCTCGGCGTCGAGAGCGAAAGGGAGAGCCGGTCAGTTTCAAGAACGGCAGCCGCAACCACTCGAGAAGCTTAAAGTCGTCTCGATGTCTGTTTGCTCCGCGGACTTTCCGACGGTTATCCCATCGGACGGCGACCGGTCGACCATCGGGAATATCGACAACGGCGTTATGGTAATTGCGTTAGAAGAAACTTCCATTGCCGCCCCTCTGCGAGCAGCCCGTTCGTGGAAATTCGTTCGAACCGCGATCGGTACCGTATCGAGAAGACTCGCGAGCCCTCGCGAACCTTCGCGACGAGAGGTCGCGTAGCTAGCAGCGACGTCGCGCGGAAAAATCCGATCGGATAGATTTATCGGCGGAGTTTCCGGTCCAGAGGTCCAATAAAATTGATTACGTCGAGCTTAAATGCCGTTAAACCGTAACAGCGCATAATAAAGGGCCTGCGTACAAACTGTTGCGCACCGTGTGCGCGGTTATGCTGAAATTTGCTTATAAATTTGCATCGCATTAACGAAGTGTAAGCGGAATTATATCTATATCACGTGCGCACGCGGCGCGGCGAAATTGCGACTCATCGAGCATGAAAATTATTCTGACACGAGGCCGTCGGAATTGCCGAAAAAACCGCGCGCGGCCAGCGTTTTTCCGATCCACCCCCGCCCCCGTCCACGGATTAGGTATTCCAACGCCGGCCTGCCATGAAACTTTCATCGCGCGCGGTTTGTCTTACGCGTTAATACCGAATTTCCGCGCGGCGCCGGACCACCGCGAGACATTCGGTAATTTAAACGGAAAACCCGATAGCCGCGATAGTTCCAGCCCCGTTCTCTTCGTTATCGCGCCGAGCTATAGCCGCGATCGGCCAAAGCCCCGCACAAAGGCACAGAGAATCTTATTACCATCTCGGATGTTATTGCTTTTATGGGACCAATATCGCGACCTTACGTCCGCTCTCTAAGCCAGCGTCCCCGTATCGCCGGTTCTCCTCGTTTATCTTGCCAGAACCGGGCTGTTTTCCCACCGACTCGTCAGCCTTTGCACGCCATCGCGATCCGTTCGATCGCCTTCCCTCCCGGCCGTTCCAGCGGAAATTACGCGACGAGAGGGCCGATTCTCCGTGGCTTGCACTGGAATAAAGGTTAGAAAACAGTGCCAGCCGTGTCCGCCCTCGTCCCGGCGACCCTCTCGTAACTTTACGATTCCTTCCACGGCCAGACTCGACGAAATCTCGCGACCTTTCCACCGACGCAACGCGCTCGTGCCTTTATCGCGATATAAATCACCGGCAGACGTCTCGTTTCGATCGATCACCGACGTCGAACCGAGAGAGAGCGAGAGAGAACGGTCTGAAACAGTGCCTAGATCTGAGAAGCTCGGCTTCTCCGCAGTAGTACAGCTCGATAATATCCGCGCCACGCGATCTCGGGCCTCGGGATTCTAGGTACCAAAGGGGTATTGACCTTGATACCGCGGGTTCTAGCAGCGTCGACCTATTCTCGGCCCCGACGCGCTTAACTATAAGGTAAGAACAGCGGAAAAGCGGATGGAAAATTCATAAGGAGGTAACCTCGGCGTGACAGGCCGTCCCTCAGCAGTCACCGGTGACCTACGGATTCGGTGTCGAGCTGCTTCGATCCTCTTTCTGCCTTGTGTTTTACGCTCGCGTTTCACTAGCAGCATGATCGACGCGTCGGTGTCAACCGCGGTGAAAATATCGAGATCGCCGTGCAAACATTCGCGGCGGAAGGGACGAGTGTACAAACGCCTGGAGACGTTGGCAACGAGCGGAAGAAATTACCGAGGTCGGAAGGCGCATATTCGAGCGCGTATCGCTCGAGTACTCGTCGGCCTGACGACGGTGTACTCCACACGCACACCCTGCGAACCAACCCCCGGAGTAATCGTTACTGCATTAGAGCGCTCATTGTCGCGCTGGCTGGCGGCGATGACGGCGGTGACGGCGTTGAAAAATGAGAGGATTCGCGCGAGTGGTTGCGAGTGCGGGAACGGCCGCCCCGAGCACCTGCGTGGGTCGAGGGTTCGTCTCAAGTGCCCGTG
This sequence comes from Euglossa dilemma, assembly GCA_002201625.1. Taxonomy (NCBI): domain Eukaryota; kingdom Metazoa; phylum Arthropoda; class Insecta; order Hymenoptera; family Apidae; genus Euglossa; species Euglossa dilemma. Next base: position 1,970,416 of record NIJG01000008.1, read on the forward strand.
CCATCTCGCCGATGATCCTTCACTTCCGAAAATGCCGCGCGCGAATTCGTATCACGAGGACGCGTCGAGTCCGTGACGAGAATACCGCGCCGATCCGATTCTCCACGCTCTGACACTTCGTCCCGATAATCTCCTCGATTCGAGATAATGCCAACGCGGAATTTCATTCGACGAGGGAAGAAAACCGCGGAGAATAAATATAGCAGACGGGAAGGGGTGGGGAACCCGTGGGCTTCGCGCCGTTGCGATAACGCGTAACAGACGCGGCGCGGCGCGAAAGGTCTCGGCGCGCGTCAGACGCCTCGTTAAGAAAACACGCGTGAAACGGCGGGGGGCGAGCTTGAATTTTTTATTCGCGCCTCGACGGAGAGGCAAGCCGGTTCTCGACGAGGCGAAAGTTTGCGGGTTCGGCGCGTCGAACGGCAGGCACTCTCCCGCGATTACGAGCACCATTGTCGTAGAAAGCGTCGACGGAATCGGTATCGGGGGAGAGCATCGAGAAGAAGGCGCGGAAGTCGCGCCGCGCGAGACGGAGCGGGCCGGAGCGGGCCGGAGCGGGACGGAGAGGGGCGAGGCCGAGGCGGCAAGGCAAATAGAGTCGTCTGACAAGGCTGTGTGCCGCATCGAGGCCGCGGAATTATTAATTTTAATTACACAACTCGAGGCTGCGTTCAGCGCGTCGAGGAGGCCCGGCTTACGTAATAAACTTACAGCAACAGCATCGGTACCACCGCCGCTACCGCTACCACTACTATCATCGTCGGCGACGCCGCTGACGCCACCGCCACCGCCGTCGTCACCACCATCGACACAGACGCTCTACTTCCATCAACGCCGTCTTTCCCGCACTCCGGCATCGCCATCATCCATCCGCAGCGGCATTACGTGGGTATTGATTAAACGCAACGCATCCCACCCTTCGACCGGCTCTCGACCGCGTCTCCCCGTGGGTAGCAGAGGGTGCTTTTGGCACGGCAGTTGCCCGACAATTAATATTATTTATCGACGTCTTAATCGGCCGGCCGCATCTAACCGCCATCTCTAACCCCTCGGGTTTCCAGGCGGCAGGGGTTGCAAACCGACCGCGCTGCGCCCAGGCAACTCAACCTCCTTTCTTCCTCCTCGAGATCGGTCAGCTCCTGCTCCGCTTCCTCGCCGAGGGAACCGGCCGTAGCCGCGAGTAAAGCTTCGACGCGCCTGTTGCCAGGGCGCGGTTTGAAAAATTTCGATTACCACCGGGGATGAATCATGGCCGGCAAGGCCGTAATCCGATACCTCGCGAGATCGAGTACGCGTTCCCAGCCAACCGACCGACGAATCGTCCGTGTCCGACCGATCGATCGGCTATACTACTTATTACCGGTATACCTGCTGCTCCGGGGAATATCACGCTAAAATATTACTCACGTTTCCGCCGGCACTGGTTCGGGCAGCTCGAAAAAAAACAAGGTTCTCCCGTTCCACGGGAGAGCACGAGGCGGACTTACCTGGAAACAAAGGGAGAACCAGATCTCAGTGGCTTTAAATTACAAAAATTATCGAGTTCCTCCGCGATTTTTCATCTTTTATTTATCCAACCATCCACTCGAGAGGGAGAGGGAGAACGAATTACATCGCGAAGACGAATTTATTTTTATCGTCTCGTAAAAGCAATCGGCTCTCTCCTTCTTCCATCTCCCCGTCGCTCCGCCCACCCACTTACTGTTTATCCTTTTCAATCGCCATAAGTTATTTATAAAAGTTAGCGAGACACGGTGTATCGTGGTTGATCGGCCGTTCAATCGAGCGAAAGTTTCCTGCTTGACAAAGAGCGGAAGAAAATCCAAGAAAAGCGGCGAGCTGGCTACGAAACGGATAAAGACCGGGGAGAAAACTGCGAGGAGAGAAGAAGGGAAGAGGCGAGATGGGCGAGGAAAAGGGTCATGGAACTTTGACCCTCCCTGCGAATCTCCTCCTCGCCTCCCTCTCCCATCGCGCCGCGATTTTCTCTCCTCTTTACCTGCGCCCCCCTCCTCCAAACAAATTAGTCATCGAGAAGCATTATTCCGCGCAATTACATTTGTCTTCCCCGATCGGAACGCTGCTCCGCCGCGGTGCCGCCCGCTGCGCGATTTTTCACCCTGCTCGCAGGCAGGTGTCGCGTCGCGCTCCGGCGTCGCGACCAGCGACAAATTGTCTTTGGCGAAAAAGCGCGGGCAAAAGCGGAACATCGAGGAGACGAGAAGCGACGAGAAGCGACGAGAAGCGACGGGAAGCCTGGCTGGGCTACCTTCGCCAAATGCGCTTCGTCACCCAACCTGTCTCTCGCGTCCTCCATATTTTCCCTCGGTCGTTCGTCGACTCTGTCTCTCTTTTCCACCAAACCGCGGTGGAAAGAGACGCGATCTCGTTATTATCGCGAGTTAGTCGAGGTGTCTTAGCGTAGTAGAAGAAAGAAAGACGAACCCGAAAGCGGAGAACAATCTCGCGATCGAGTAAGGATACGCGAATTAACGCAACGTGGCGAAGAGGTGGAAAAATCGCGTGGAACAAGGGTGATTAAACGACGGGAACAAAAGCAGAGGGAAGAAACTGGTCCGGTGCAGTCGCCGACATCTATCAGCTTTCGCGACTCGGCCGAGTTTTTCTCTCGCTTCTTTTCCCGTGCTCGAGAGTTTGGCTGATTGGCGCGTAACCTCGCGCCGAATATCGAAGCGGCTAGGGCCAGCTGGCGGGCAGAGGCGAGAGGGTGGATGAGAGGGGGCGAAAGGAAAAGGAAAAAGAGAGGGTGGCCGCCACCCCGTCGCGGTTGGTTCGTCGATTCGTTAGTCGCGAGGAACGGTGAAAAGGAGCCGGAATTCTAAGGGAATTCCGAGCGTGACGGTTCGTTTACGTTGCTCGGAGTCACGGAGATAAATGGTCCGCGCCGACAATGCTGCCGGCATGGAGCGGAATATTTTTGAAAACCCTCCAACGATCACGGCGAGAAACTAGCAATAGCCCGGGACGATTAGCTCTCGAACGGACGTTTTTACGATCCTCTGGTTCCCTTTCAGCCCATCGATCGGTTCAATTTGTACCTAAGACGCGCTCCACGGGGAGAAAAGGACGAACCTCCGAGGGGAAACCCATTAATCACATTTTTCATCGGTTCGCGGCAAAGCCGCTCATTAACGCGTCCAAAGTATTCGCTGCAAAGTTATCTTGTTACCAGCCAGTCTCGTTCCTTCGTGTTTTCAATCGAGCGACTTGGCAGGCGGCAGCCGCCACTCTGGTCGCGAGCTCGCCCCTCCCGATCGATTCGCCGATCGATCCTCCGCTTTTTCCCCAACCCTCGATCCCTAGCAGCGTTTCGCCCACGCATCGTCCACTGAAAATCATCCCGCGTCTGTTATTCCAGGAAATATCCAAGAGAGGAGAGATTTTAATCGGATATCATCGAGATAAATAAGCCATTCCGTCGCGTGACCTTAAGAAATATTAATCCATGAATGAACAATGTCGAATTAATTTTAAATCGCTATCAATTAAACACCGTTATTAACATTATCATTAACGGAGCAATATGAAATTGATATAACGTTCGAACGATTTAATTCGTTTAAAGTATTTAATCATATTTTATGCGCATAAATTACACCCTAGCTCGACGTGTCCTGCCGTCCACCGATCCTCTAACCGCGTCCAAGCAAATATCGGGTTATGTCGGTGGTTGCCCGATTCGTTAGCCAAGTTAGCGCTGAAACACGGAATAAAAGTGCCGCTCGCAAGCATTATCCGTAAGGAAACACAACCGAACCTGACTCGAAGCGTAAAAGCCGGCGCAGACGGAGAAGGACGACGCCGAAGAACGCGGATCGCACGCGGAGTATTCGGTGGACGATCGACGGTGGATCGACGGTGGATCGACGGTGGATCGACGGTGGATCGACGGTGGATCGACGGTGGATCGACGATGGGCGGCCCCCTCTGTTTCGACCCCCTTGGATAACAAATGGTCGCACCGCCCCTGAAGGACAACGCCGCTGCGCCGGCAGTTGGAGCGTAATTCTGCGCCCGGCCGACAGCCCCGTAAGTCACCGGCTCAAACGAAGCGTCGAGGTATTAATTAGAGTTTCACTCCGGGAACCGCGATCACTTATCACCGAACCGAAGCTAATCTGCCGGCTGGCCCGTTCCGCGCCGCCCGCTCCGGCCTTTTAACCGGCTCCGACTTAAACCTTCTGATCGATGTCTACCCGATCGTCGTCCACCGGACTAATGAGTCGGGATCAAGAGCTTTCTTAGCGGTTCTCGCCAGCCGCTCCTTTCGTCGCGACCGCGAAGAATGGCGGTGCAACTCCGCTCGGAACCGCGGGACCCGAGGCTGAAAGCCCGCGCGGTTCATTGTGATCGACCGGTGACCCCGTTACGCCGGCGGATCATTAATAAAGCCAGCAGCACTCGGCGATTGGAAATTTTTCATGAGCCTCCGCCGGCCACCCCGCCTCCTTAGCCGAATCGCGAAAGAAACGGCCCACCAAATGGCCAACCAACTTCTCTCGACGACGACGTCGAGTCCGCTCGGATTAGAATTTTAGCCGCGTTGAGGGAAATCGATGGAAAGTTGGGGGATCACGAGGAGCGAGGGGGAGAAGAGAAGGGAAGGGAAAAATCGCGCGGCGGGAATATCGATGCCGGCCCCCCAAACCCCCGCGCGCGTTCCATTTACCCAACGATTATAACCGTAATCAGCGCGACGTTGTATAACCGGGCGAAATCGGGAATTCATAAAGGGAACATCGAGCGAAGGAAGTTTAACGAGTTTGCCGGGCGCGACTCGTTAAAAATTCGAAGTTGCGGCCGGTGGACGCGCATAAAAGCCGCGTGACGTGCAATTAAACGCGTCGAAGGTACAGACAGCATCGAAAATGCGCTTATTCGGCAAACGAGCCCGAAAGGTTGTTGCTCCATAATTAAAAAGCTTCGATCACGCTTTAATGCGCGGCACTGGCCAACGACGGCGCGCTAAATACGTCCGTTGATTAAATTTTTAACCGGTAATTGGACGATTTAACTTCCGGTCGAGTCAGCAGCCGCCTTCTTTCCTTCCGGATCCAAGGAACTATCCCTCTTGTGGTACTCTCGGACTCCGCGACGCGCGTCCGCGTCTCTTCGTGTCTCTTAGCGTCTCTAACCTTCGCGTCGGGACGAGAAAAGCAACGGCGAGGAGAAACGAAGCGGATTTGCCCGACATTGCCGGCCGGAAAATTTCGCTGTCGATAGCAGGAGGGTTTCGGAAGGAAAGATCGAATAGAAAACTCGATCGGAAATTCTTCCATTTACGAGCGCCGAACGAATTCTCGCCTCGGATCTCCGCCACGTGTTTATTTAATTTCCCTCGTTCCCGGTATAAACGATCTTTCGACCAGCCATCGAAAAGTCCACTTTGAGATTCGATTAACGAGCGCGGCCAAAAATAATTCTCGCGGTGATCCTCGTCGTGGAAATTAAATGCAATTACCGCGTGACCTCGAATGGAAACCTGTCAAGATATCGTGAGTCTTTCGAATCTCGGAAATGTATCCGCCAGAGATGAGCTTCGACTTTTCCTCGGTTCCGCGAAGGGAAAAAGAGAGAGAGAAAAAAAACATTCCTTCTTTCGGAAAGATATACAATTAAGGCGAGAAAGCCGCGGCATCGTTTCGGCGCGATCGGTTGATCGGTATGAACTCGTTAGAGCAGCGCCGTTCTCTCTCTTTCTCTCTTTCTCTCTCTCTCTCTCGAGCTTTAACAAGCGGGTCGTTAACCGTAGTGGGAAGTCACAGAGGTAATAACGCGGTGCAGAGAGTGGCGCGGAAGGAAAGATGTAGGCAAAGGCGTGGATTGAAAGAAGGAAGAAGCGAGTCGGGGATTCAGGTGCGCGTCGGGACGACCCCAGAAGCGACGCCGCGTGTCCTACGTTAATTATGTCTGTCATCGGCAACGGCAAGCTGTCGTCTCGGTCTCCGCGGCAGATGCTATCGAGTTTATCGCGTTCGAGATATCAAGGGGGTCGTGTCCCCTGAACTTTGGATATCGACGGCTGCCGAGGAACTCGCGGGACGAACACCCGCTGGAACCACGCCGATCGCCCGACCGGAATCGAGTCTCTCGTTTCGACCCTTACGTACAATCGCTCTGTGACCACTGCCTAACCCGCTATTAACTCCACTGCGAATCGATCCTCCGGTTTCCTGCCATTCGCTCCTAACTCAAGAGAGAGAGAGAGAGAGAGAGAGAGAAAGAGCTTTTCTTCGCGAGTCGTTGCACTCGGCGCGCCGGCGTTGTTTCGTTGCCGGTCGTTTCGCTTCTTCGACCCCGACAGGCGGAGGAATTTTCGGTCAAGCGTCGTGGAAGAGGGAGAGAGTGAGAGAAAAGTGACGGAAGGAGAAACGAACCCGGTCGTACACCGCTTTAAGTAGGAGCTGGCCTGCCCGGCGAACTAACCCTGGTAATTCGCATCGAGCCCGCGGGACTGACGGTCGAAGCGAGTACACGCGTGGGCGTTTTACTCCCCGAACAGACGGAGCGAGCTGACGAACGAGAGGAAAGGAGAGGATAGAGGCGGGCGGCCGTACACGAAACAGCACTTACACCCCCGTGACTGGCAACCCTCGACCTCCGGTGGTCCGCCTCTGGCTAACGGTCCGACTGTATGACTGGCAGAAGTACGTCTAAACTGCAGCTACCGTCAGGCATACCGCTGGCTTTCAAGGTGAACTTCCCTCCTACGGTTTATTAATATGTATACGCGACGCGATACTTCTCCTCTCCGACCTCGACTTTGTCCGGCCAAACTCCCGGCTCGTCCGACTCGTCCGACCATTCGCCGATTCTTCTAGCGCGCTGGCTAACCGACGCCGGTTCCAGCCGAGTCGATTAATTTCCGCGGGCAGGAATTTATTCGAAATATAATTAACGTTAAACACCGATCGAGTACTTCGGCACGGAAATTCAGAATCGCCGGAACGGTGGAATTAATCGCTTTGACCAGTGTACGACTGGTTTAATCCGTGGACGCTGGCACGCGCGTCAGACGCGGAATCGAAATTTTTCATACGTCTTTAACGTCCTACTTGTTCGCGCTGATCGCTCGATAATCGCGTTAACTTCGATAAATAAAGCCGACAGAGCGACACGCTCTCGCGAGGGTGTGCCCGCCGCGCGCGTAGGGCTAGCGCCGAGCGGACCAGTTGGCGTCCGCTCGGAAATTCGCCGCTGGAAATAAATAACTTTGAAAAATACGACTGGAAATAATTTCGACGCGCACAAAGCACTCTCGAGCGGACAAAAAGCAAACAGAATTTGAATAATTTAAACGCAAATGACCCACTTCGAATTCCAGCTTGCCCCAATGATTTCTGATTTGGTCAATATTTATACAGTTATGCGAATGGTCGCGACGGTGCGCGAATCACAGGCAGTCATATTAATAACTCTATCACCGTTTCATTTCGAATTTTCCGCACGTAACCATCGCGACGTCGGCCCGGCAAGATATTCCGAAAAATATTTCGATAATTTCCCCGAGCGACGCGGCTTAATTTTATAACTGCCGCTATTAAATTCCAATTAAAGGCGCTGCCGTTTTTCCCCGCCCGTTCCGCGCCTGTTCAGCGCGCACCCGACGTCCCCCTCCGGCTCTGCCGTTCGATTTTCCCCGCGAGATCGATTCGCGAATAACGGGGAAAAACGCGAAAGGCCTGTGACCGCTGGTAATCCGCGAGGTAAGCACGGAACCAGACTCTCGAGGACTCTCGCGGCCGATGCCGAGCGGAATTCTCCCGTGGACCGAGACCCTCCGTCTTCGCAGCCCTTCTCATTCCGACAAACCTAACCCAAACTCAAACCCAAACCCTAACCCGAACCCGAAGTTAACCGAGGCTCCCTGCTAATGAAAACGAATCGTCCTTCTTCCACGACCCAGCCCCCATTTTTACCCTCTTACGGAGCCACACGCTCGGCTGCAGCGAGACACGAGGGTGTTTCGGTGCTCAGGTAGACACACGCGCCGACTCGACGAGAAGCTTCGCCGTGTTTTCGCTCCCCGAGGGCTTACTCGCGCAGCGAGACAATTAGGGGATCGCGTGTGCTCGCGCGACAAAGTCGCAGCGAGGTGTTCCACGCAAGCGACCAAGGGACGCGGTTACCTTTCCGCTTCTTTCGTCGCGGATAACTCCGACGCGGTATCGGATTCCGCGACCGATCGACGCTCGTTACGGGCGTCGGGTAACGATCGTCGGGCGCGTTCGACGGCGACGGTGCTTAATGAAAAGAAATTGCCCGGTTCTCGCGCCTGTCTTCGCTCGGCCGATGCTTCGACCGACGCTTCAGCCGAGGCTGCGGCCGAGATGAGGGATGCCGGTGCGCCGCGGGATGATGTAAATTTGTGCGTTACGGCCAGCGTCGATGTTGCCCGCCGGGGGGTGGGTAATGAAAACGAATCACCCTCTTTGCCGGTTTCTCCTCGCCGCAGCCTCTCTCCTTCCCTCGCCGCTTCTGGACAGGTGGCGCGGTCTTCGTGGAAAAACCGAGCTGCAGCTGCCGCGACGCTGTCCGCCTAGCCGTTTGTCAAATCGGAAAGCGTACAACAGCCTCTCGCGACAACCCAGGAGGGCGTGGACTTGTTGCTGCGAGACGATTTCTCGGAATCGGCAGCTGGACTTTCCGAGAACCAAGGAGGAGACTAGCAGTGTTAAGGGAAACGACAGGAGGGAAAAGGAGGAAACGGAGGAGAAAGGCTGGAACGAATAAATTCGTATCGTAAGGCATCGAGACGCGTGACCGAGGCAGGCCAAAGTCGGGATAAAGCGTGAGTTTGGGCTTAGAAGCGGGCTGCGGTTGCCGAGGTGTCTGCGAGAGGGTCGGCTGCGACAGACGTCATCAGCGGAAGGGAAAAAATAAAGGAGGGTGGAGTCGCTGGTAACCCCGCGCTTTTTCCAGCTGTAAGAGACAGTTCGAAAGTTCAGCGGAACGAGAGAAAGGCGCGTGGCGTCGGTCGGTGCGCGCCGCTGGTTTGCGCGTTCACGTTCCAGGTCTCCTCTTCGTTTTCTTCTTTCTCCCCTCGGCCGCCCTTCGTTTCACCCTCTTAGCACCGGGGACCGCGTCTAATTAGGCGTCCTGGACCCTCCTCGTGCACTCCGCGCGCGGTCCCGAGAGTTCTTCTGGCACCGCGTTTCACCCTCGGGCGGTCGTCGAAGAAATGCCATCGGCGGCCAGACGCGGGGCGACGAGAGGTCCAGGCAGAGAGAGAGAGAGAGAGAGAGAGAGAGAGAGAGAGAG
>NIJG01000008.1:1979718-2053468 GCA_002201625.1 Euglossa dilemma
GAGAGAGAGAGAGAGAGAGAGAGAGAGAGAAAGTAACGGGAAAGGAGAGGTGGATGGCGCGCACGATGCTAGTCGAAATCAGTCGGATTAAAGTCGGTGATTGCGCTAACGAACCTCTCCCGTGAGCTCTGATCCGATCCTTTCCTTCCTTCTCAAGAATTCCGGATAATCCGAAATTGAAATCGAAAATCGCCCGTTCCTCGGCCGAAACACACCGCCTGGCGATCGATAACGATCCTCTTTCCTTCTTTCTTTGCCAGGAGCACGAGCTGTGCTGGTTGCAATCGCGATTCCGAGCTCACCGCCGGGAAATCGATAGGACGTTCGCTTGTTCTTCGTCGTCCGTGGAATAATTCCGAGGGACACCGGTGCCCCGGAGAAACTCGCGGCTCGTGGCAAGCATCCTCTCGACTACTGCCGACGCAGCCGCGTTTTTTATCAAATTTCCATTACCGCGGAAGAGTCGCGGGGAAACTCGCGAGCAACGAAAGATTTGTTTTCGCGTCACGAACATAGGCGGCGCAAACTCGAGGGTGGAAGCGTGACTACGGCCCGCCGGGTCTAGGTACCTAGAGCAGAGAGGGTCGCGACGGGGGAGGACGATGATCGGCAAGAATAACCATTCGGTCAGGGTGGCCGGAGGGAAGGGGCCAGGGTGGCGATTAACGTTGCTCGGTCATCAGGCTGGACGGACGTCTTGCCCCGTAGCGCCCCGACGCGGCCCGACGCGGCCCGGCGCGCCGCGGCGGTGGCCGTGCGGTCGGAGACTCGGTCGAATCGATTAAAAGCTCGCAAGCCGGCTGAAATTTATGCGGGAAAAATTAACAAGTCAGATGTCGCCTCTGGCCTCGCGCTTTCGCTCCCACGGCCGGCCGCGCGCTCGTCGGATATTAAATTAACGAAAATAATGAAACGATAACGGAGATTCGGGGCCCTTCCCTGCCAGCCGTCCCGGCTAAAGCCCCGGTAATCCCTCAAAAAGTCCGCTCGAAACAGCCTGGCGTGGGAAGACAGGTAACTTTTCAGACGATGGCTTCTAATTATGGGTCAACCGTCTGGCTCCATAAATCACGGATAAACCGGCGAATAAATTTCGCCTTTTTAAACAACGCCCGGATCTCTCGGCAACTCTGCGGGAATACCACCTCGCGGAATAACGAAACCGGCTGCTGTTCGAGGGGGGCAAGGGAACGGGGAACACGGTGGAATCTCGCGTCGAAGACGGTATTAACCGATCGAGAAGTTCCTTGCCGGAACGGGGAAGAAAAACCGAGGCAGCGATAAATGAAAGGAAAATTACGAACGCGATCGCGAAGACGAGCAATTAGCGCGGGTAGTATTGACACGGCAAACTTAATCGCGCCCTGCAAAGTACACGAAGAACGTAAGCTGGCCCGATATCGGTCACGGTAATTAATCAGTGCCATATGGTAAGCTTGAACGTCGGCGGTCCGTGGACAGAAGCAATTAATAACCCTTCCATTATCAGTTGTGCGTAACGATTACTAAGACCACTCTATAACGGGCCGAGCTTAGAATGTAAACTTCGGCTACGACTTTCGTTATTAATGGCCACGACATCTTGCTCCGTCGGCGAGGGGAGCTAACTTATTGCTAACTTCTTTCGTCCGCCAGGGCTGCTCTGGAAATTCGCTTATATCGCCGAGTCCGCCGATATCAACATTTTTTACCCCCACGCGCCCCCGAAACTTCCACCCCCCGTCTATTCTGCCACGCTTCGCTTCCGGTTTCCGGCTTTTATTCCCGGCCGATTTATTTATTTCGCCTCATCGGCTCGGCCCAGAGGTAATTTACAACGGTAATCGTTTTATCAAAGTACACATCGGCCGTTTCGATCTACGACAAAACGATTCCGTGAATCAGCCACGTAATTGCGTAATAACGAAAAAGAAAAAATACGAACGGCGCCATTTATCGCGAGAGACCGACGCTAACGGAGCGCAAAAACGCAGAATGTATAAACAACGCGAAACATACGCGGTAATAACGGAGACAGAAATTACGAAAATCGAAACGCACATCGTGACAAAGTGGTTAAGAGCAGGCACTAATTGCGAATTACTCGTTCGAAATCGGTAGTAACCGGGAACGAATGCATCGGCAATTTTTTTCAAACGCGGAGGAAGATCTCAAAGGCAGCGCGTACTCGGATTACCGTTTGCAATCGCACGGACGTTCGATTCTCGGTTACAGACCTGTCTCGCGAGTTCGTCAGCTACGAATTTTTGGTGAAAAAATATATATCGGACGAAAGCTGGAAGTCGCGAGACGCAGAAGAGGTCGCGGGAAGGAAAAGAATCAGCCGCGCGCCGCCTCGCGGAGTAATTAGCGTGAAAAGTCCGGGCCCAGCCGCGTCGCGACGCGAGGAACTGGCCGGTGCCGCGTAAAATATCGTTGCTTCACGCTACGGAAGGTAATTAGTGGCACGTGCTCGTGGTCGCGAGACGCGCAACTAGAAACAATTAGTAACGAATCGGCGAACCGGCAGCTGCGACGAATATTTAGTCGCGGAAAAATGATCTAAAACACGTGGAAGTAATATCGGGCGCAATCTGTACCGTTGGTCCGCACCCCCATAACCGTTTCCAGGGGTGGAGACTCGAGTTTGCGTTGCAGCTTGTACGGCCAGGCCTAAACACCGCCCCCGATTCTTTCTCCGAGGGTTTTTTTCCAACCCGACACGCTTTTCCGCAGCAGGTTGACCAACGAGGGTCGGATTAGCATAAAGCGTACGGTATTCGAGACAAGGAGAACTGCTTAATGGACTACTCGACGAACGGACGTCGAGCGTTAAACGCATATTCTATGAATTTAATAAGGAGTAACGTCGAGACGGAAATTGGAACGCTGCAGCGCGATGGTTTAAAATTTTGTAAAATTTGTCGGAATCAACGGTGCGATGCGACCGCCTGTTCTGGACATCTGGGGATACTTGGGTGGCTTTTTCCCTTTCTCGGGTCGTTGGTTTTACGGGATCTTACCCGGGTCTATTCCCAGAATCAGGACCGAACAGTTGAGCTACGCCCGCTTAGTTATAACCCATTGCTATCTTATTCGCTAAGAAGATTTACTCTCCATCGTCTATCGACGTAGAATCAATCGTTGTTACAAATTCTGCTGTTATCGTTTGTTCGCACAGTTCCGACGAAACAAAATATCAGGAAAGCCGTGAATTTCGGGAGACAAGTATAGCCGTTATTCATTGAGAAAATAAATTGCGGATCGTTCAACGACCACGCAGATGCTCAGACGCGTTTCGAAATACATATTCACCCCGGTTTTGTTCGACGAGACCTCCCCGATGTTTCCTATCGTTGCCTACCGACACGCACTGCGATTTCACCCGTTCCACGGTTGATCGATTACGCCGGAATAATCCGCGAGGGTGATAATTCAGGGTGAAAAGCTTAAACTCGCGGCGGTGGACGCGCGAGCAGCTGGGAAGAAAAACGCGAAGAAAGCCGCGACGCAGAAAGAGGCTGACGAAATGGCACGTAACGCGGTTCGGCGCGTTGGCCATTTCGCGTGGTCGGAGCTCGATAAATCTGACGTCGATTGAAATATCGCCTCCTTCGATATCTCTCGCAGCGCTGATTTTACCTCGCCCCTCTCGATTCCGATGTACTTAAATCTTTCTCCCTCTTTCTCCCTCTTTCTCTTCGGCGCCGCTGCTTCCCCGGCCGCCGGTACGCGCGCGCGACACCAAAGTGCCCGAGGAAAATAAATTCCGGGGTGAAAAGTAACGACCGCGATATGAAGCTCGGTGAATTTCATTCGTCCCTTCCCGGCCGTTCCGACTCTTACCTTTCTCCGTCGAGCCCGAGGAAACCACGTCGATACGCCGCGACGTCTCTCCGCCGGGAACGGCGAGTATTCAAGGTCGCTAAACGAATCTCACCCGCTCTCACCTCCTCGAATCTTCCTCCGAATCGAGGAAAAACACCTTCCGCCGAACAATCGCTCGTTCGCGACATTCGCGTGTTCTGCGAATCGACGACGACGATCGGAACGGTGACCGCGGACGGATGGAAAAAGCGGGAATTTTGAGATATTGGGAGAGAACGGGAGAGAATGGCAGGCGCGAAGAAAGCGAGGCGTAGAGATACACGTCGGAGTAGGTGGATTGGGTTGTTGCGCGTAAGGGGTTGCTCGGGGCGTTATAGCGTTCCATAGGAGGCGATGGAGAGGTAAAAGAGCCAGAGGGAGACGGAGACCGAGGAGAAGAAGAAGAAGAAGGAGAGGAGGTGGAAGAGGAAGAGGGGCTTGGGATCGGGACGGAGGTTCGAGGGTGGCTGTGCTTCGGCAACTTGCCGGGGCTCGGCGAGGCATTGAAATTGCAAATGCGCATTATGGATATTTCCCTATAGAGGGTCGAATACCACTCGCGCCTCTCTCTCTCTCTCTCTCTCTCTCTCTCTCTCTCTCTCTCTCTCTCTCTCTCTCCCCCTCCGTCCGCAGCCCTATCTCGACCCTCTTCCGACCGCCCTGCCGCGATTCGCGCGCGCACACACGCTCCGACCACGTTCTTTGGCTTCCTCCGCAGCGCTGCACACGCCTCCTCTCCTCGCGTACGCGTTACTCCGTTCCTTTCGCTCTTTATCTTCCTCACCCCCGCTTTCTTTCCTTTCTCGCTGCCCTTCTGTCCCTTTCATCTCGCTTGTCTCGCCCCTCGTGGCTGCAAATACTCCGCGCGATGTACGCGCACCCCTTAGCCTCCCATTCCTAGTCATTATTACCATAAAAGCAAATGTTTTACGTTTTTCCCTCTTTTTCCTCTCCGCTCCTATCCCCGATAAACGCGGCAGCAGATGTCTGCACGAGGATCCAGATCGACCCACGCGTTCCCGACCGTTCCCGACCGCTCCCGACCGCTCCCGACCGCTCCCGAGCGGCTAATGGAGCATGTATTGCATCGCTCGGCAGCCGAAAATCGCGTCACGGCCAGCGCCCGATCGCGATCCACAGGGCAGGTGAAACGCTTTGCAACCAGATATTTTTCATCTCGTCATCTCCCAGGGTTCTTCCCAACTCCCGCCCCTCGCCTTCCATTCCATTTCTCTGTCTCGCGCCAACCCTTTCACCCTCGCCACCGACGCACCGACGACGCACCGACGACGTTAGGTTCTCCGACGCCTCCTCCGAGCCACCCGCGCCGCGTTCCATCCCTGTACGTATCGTCCTTTTTCACGCGCGTCTGCGTCAGTGGTGCGCAAGTTTTCTCGGAAATTCTCTTCGTCCCATAACCGGCGGCGTTCCCTCCGTTTTTCCGCTATTCTTTCCTGATTTCTCGATATCTCAAACACGCCCGGCATACGAAAACACGCGTAGCCGACGTCTTTACGCACGGTAACAGGATTTCCCAGGCCACTCGCAACGAACCAGCCCCTCTCCTTTTTTTCCCCGAGTAATTGGAAATTCGATTTCCACTCGGGATTTCCCCGCGTGGTCTAGCCTCTCTTTCGTTCCAAAGAATTTTCGACCGATCCTCGTGTCCCCCGGAAATCACGGGGTTAAGTAACGAGCGATCTCTGGAACCCCGGGTATCGAGGTTTAATCCGTCAAAGCGCGGGCAAATCGGCGGCGAACGAAACCGAGGCTCGTAAAACAAGGTTAACTCGATTTCGAGGCGAACCATCGCCTGGCAATTTGAGCGTCACTGCGAGTCCGCCGTAACTCGTCAGGGATTCCGGAGAGCCGCGAAGACCGAGGGGCCGGCCAGACCAAGGGACGAATAGGTAAGTGAATCTACTACATCGGTTCGACGGGGGTTCCGATTGCTTTGGGCCATTCTCTCCACCCCCTCGCACTTGCACCCCTCTTATCATAGCCGAGAACATTCACTCTCCGCCGCTCTAACGCGGCCACGCGTTGTCGCTCCATCATCGCGGACAAAGCGGATGCTACGCTCTTTCCCGCGCCATTTTGGTTTATGCGCCTCTCGGAAAACGCGCCTGGTCTTAACCCAGGGATCGGTCCACCGCTCGCAAAGATGCAGCAGGACCTTTTCAATTTGTCGAGCGAAAAGAATCTTGCACTAGGTCGGGACACTGCCGAATCTTCCTCGAGTTCTGTTGAATGTACAGGTAATCGAGATATGGAGTCATTATAGGCAAGTAATATAAAAACCATTTTCAACCTTTCGATTGAAAATTTCGCGTAAAATGTTATCCATTTGGTCACTTCACTGCGAGATTTTTCATCCGATACGCGTATAATTAATTCTTTCCCTTTCTCTTTCTCATCCATCGTCTCTGTCGTTTGCCAGCCGTGGTAGATTTAGCGTTAATGGCATTCTATTGGCCCCTTCTGCCTATACCCTTCGTCGAATTCACATTTCTGACGCGGTATTCATTGCAACGAAACGTCGAAACTAAACTTGAACTCTACGAGCCTCTGTTCTTGGCATCGGGAAACACTCGCGCGAGTTTTCCCTACTATTTCCATCGAATGCTTTCACTCGCGCGATTTCAAACAATTTAAGCGAGATACAGTGTCGAGCAAAGCGCATTAAGACAGAATACGTAGACGGTATTTTTATCCGAAGGTAGATGATTAAAAGCGATTGCACGTGTTCGCCAGAGCGATATCGCTCTACCCCTCGTCGCGTTGTTTACCCTGGATGTTGCAGGTTCACTGCTTGCCACGGCGCAATATAATCCTCTTTCCAAACGTGACACTTCCAGTCGCTAATGAAAATTCCCGCGACCTACCTTCGCGATCAAGAACGCGGATCTGTCAGGCTGCAACCGTATCTCCCGTCTGTCAACTTGCCAACGGGAACTTCCCCGGAAGTCAATCGTCCACGCATCCTCGAGCGAGGAAAGATTCGCTCCTAATTCGTGTCGCGAGGAACCTCTAAAATCGCAGAAGAAAGACGACACTTGTTTATCTCGAGAAGGAGGTTGAACGATACGATTGGACTCGAGTCGGAGCGTCGAGACGTCGGTCGACAAGCGCGAAAGTGGTGCTCTCGTTTATTCCGCCGGCAAGGAAAGAGATTCGCTTCTAATTTGCATCGCGAACAGCCTCTAAAATCGCGGAAGAAAGACGCGCGCGGTCGCGGTGATACTTATTTATTCGGGAAAAGAGGGCGAGCGGAAGGATTGGACCGTGGTCGGAGCGTCGAGACGCCGCTGGACGAGCGTGAAAGTGATACTCTGGTTTATTCCGCGTGCGCGGTCCAGCGGCCGTGCCCCGGGGCCAGAAGAAACAAAATTCCTCGTGTTTTCGCGCTCATTGGCCTCCGTTAATTAGCTCGGCGTTCGTCGCGCGTTTTTCCCGGGCCGGCTAATTACCAGGGAAAATTGGCGTCGTCGAAACGCCCGGCCAGCCAGCCGCGATAACCCGTCGCCGGACTTCGAATTAATATTTCACCCGTGCCGCGGTCTAATTTCGCGAAAAGCGATTATTGTCGGAATGGAAAAACATCCGGGCTAATCAAGATACGCGCGGAGGGAAAACAGAGCCGGAGCCGGCCTCTGCCGAGCTCGCTTTTCGTTTCCACTTCCCTGGAATTAATATCAATTAGAGAGGCCGACCGCGAGAGCTCGAAAGAAGAACTACCGTCCAGCGTTCTAGCCGATCAAAGGAAATATTTTTATACATCCTTTTCGACAGCCCGCCCAGCCGTTCCTCGAATATCTAATTTGCTGGTCGCTAACAATCTCGGGGATCAAAGCCGCGAACAACCGAGCACGCGCCTCTCCGATTTTTCCAACGATCGGCTCGAAAAACGCGGTCGAAATCGCTAACTCTCGAGACGTGGACAGCACTCAAGCTCGTCGCTATCGTACTAACTGCTAACTAAACATATCACGAGGCATACAGTCTACGGTAATTTTTTTGAAAACGACTCATTTCGAGTGATAGTTCTAGCGTGAAATGACCGATGGAATCGATAGCTTTTGAAACGTTGCCACGAGAACTCCAGGTATAGCACTCGAGAAAAACTGCGAAATTAATTTATTCGAAAATTTGCGAGAGCGAAAGCTCGACGCAATCATCCCCTCTTCCCTTGAAACTCTCGCCTCTTTGATGGCGGAAAATATTCGTGGACCCATCGATGGACGAATCGGTTCCTCTAAATAGCCTTGCCCGTTAAAATCCTTTTCCGCCTAGAGTCCGGAAACCTACGAGGCCGTGTTAATTTATTCCAAGACTGGAAAGACGTCTACCAACTAGGCTTCTGGTCGGGACGACAATGAACCTCGCGTTCGCGAACGATCCGGCAGCGACCCCGCGAAATTTTGAAAGTCTGCCAGTGCTAAGAACCCCGTTCTTTCGCAAAGACGAGCACCGGCGTCGATAGTTTTGCAGGAAGTTCGGAATCGGATCTCGGTTGGCTGGTCGGCTATCTCTTTGTCACGAATCACTGGATTTGACAGTCGGCGAAGTTTCTTCCGGTACTTTGTTCCCATTACCATGAACTTACGCCAGCCATGTCCATAATTGAACGTACACGAAATCGTCCCGTGCTCCACTGACTCTTATTCATCTCCGAATCTACCATTCCATCGGCCCCGTTCATTAACGCTTGCTTCCTTTCAAAACAGTTTAATCAATCGGAACGCCTGTAGTTCGTTCTAATAGGGATTCGGGTCCAACAGAGCGATACGCCGCATTTTCGACCCGCGGTTTTGCATAAGTCAATAAACAGCTCGTTTGAACGCCGCGATAAAACTGTCGCGAAATTCGAATTTCCAAGCGAGCATCGCGCCGGATAGTTCGGCCTGGTTCCATTTTCAAACAGACTTTCTTTTTTCACAGACCTACGCCAGAAGCTAAGTATTCGAACAAAGATTTCACAACGTTGCGCCACGTTTTATTTATTTTTCTACCATTCGATTCCGAGAAACGACGCGTCGTAAGATTATCCATCTTATTCGACAAAATAAAATCCTCGAATTTCTCGAAATTTCGCAAACGCAATTTCGACGTACGACAAGCATAGCGCGTAGTTCGACGTATACATAAAGAGTGTCGGAGTAACTAAAGGGCGTGGATAAAAGTATCGATAACTTTGGAATGGAAAATGGCATCGGCGATCTTCCTGCGATTCTCCGTCGTCATTTTTCTCATCGATAAAGTCGGAAATCGGAGCATCGGAATTATCGGAATAGTTTCTGCATATCTCAAGCCGACATCGTTATCGGAGAGCCGTAAGTAAGCAGATCCTCTATGCTCCCGTTGTCCAAGCGCGGTGAAAAGTTTCCAGATATCTGCCGCGACCCTATCGCGTTCTGGATCTGCGAAAGAAACCGAGGGAGAAAAGAGATCGGAGAGAGAGAAAAAATATAAAATCGCGCACGCGAGCGCGAGAAACGCGGGCGGAGGAAGGGTGACACTCGAATCGAAGAACCGAAAAGCAATCTTGCCGGTGAGAATTAAGTCGGCGCAAACGACGAGGGTGCTCTAGGCGTAACATGTACCCGGGTTGAAGAACGTTTTAATAAGGCACGTAGCGGGTGGACGAGTCGCTAAAAGGGGAGGAAGTGCGGGGTGGCGGGCAAAGGGGCGCGGAAAGGGGATGAAAGGGGAAGGAAGGAAATCGGGGAAAAGGAGAAGCGCGCGTGCGCGCACATGCACGCGAAGGGTTCGGAAGAATCGCGAGTGCATCTCGTTCGGAGAGGGTAAATACTTAGGAGAGGCGTGTCGGTGAAAGAGGCGGAAGACGAGGGTGGAGAGGAGAGGGTGGTCGATCGACGGCGCGGAACGATTCGATAATTCCGCGATTGTCTGAAAATTTTGCTCGATCGATATTTCGATGCATAAAATTCGCTGGAAGGGAGATTGTATCGGCGAACGCGAGCCAAACAATTGGAATTGTCTGCTGGTGCTCGCGTCGTGGAATATCGCGGCAGCGGAGGAATTCCAAGGGGTGGCAATGGCGCATCGATACGTTGCATCTGACAAATAGTAATTCGGTATGTAGGATATTCCGGCTTCGCCGGGCAGCGGGGACCGCGCGATAAAATAAATATTCGCATCTGCTTTTCGAATTCCATTGATTCGTGCCCTCCCGGTGCTTACCTGAATTCTGCATTTTCCCAAAACACCGCAGGGTTGCTGCGTTCTAATTAACGATAAAAAGGCGCAGAGCAGATTCCTGTTCGGATCGAGCGGGAGCGTTGTAGAACGGCGCCGCGTTTGTCGCACCGATCGATCCGCGTCAAACTCGGTTTGTCGTTCGTCGCGTGGTAAATGCGTCTATAACGAGAGCACGCGTGGAAAGCTGGACTATTCTCGGTCGCGAATAACACGCGACGGTCAATTACGTCCCTTATGTACGAAATTCTAGTCGACAACGGCGGTTTGTAGCGACGTAACGATTTGTAAATTTGGTCGTCGAGAGCGAAGAAAGCCTAACCGGTTCGAAAGGACAGTTTGGAAAAAAGTGGAGAGAAAGATGGGAGAGATGGGCCCGATGATCGGCGAAAAGCGAATCTTGGAGAGATTTTTCGCGCCGGCAGCAATCGCCGCGGCGCGTCGCGGCGCGGGGCGGCGCGGCCACGCGCGTACGCTTGGCGGAAAATTGAATTAGAGAGCTTAAGCCGCCTCTCCCCTGTTGGTCGTTAGAATGGTCACGGTAATTGATAATCGAGCGACGGCTACAACCGAGCACGACTAATTGGCTGATCGCACGGTGATTTAAATGTGGAGATTTCCGCGCGACTCGCGGATTAACGCGAATTAGAGCCGAACGACTAATTGGGGAAAGAGCGCGCGAGACGCCCTCCTAGATTCATGCACGCGGCTGCGAGCGTGTTGCAGCCCCTGTCCCGGCCCTGTTCCGGCCCCTGCCGCGGCCCCGGCCCCGAGCCCGCCGGTGTACGCGGCTTTTCGTGGCCTCGCGAGCGCGGGAGACAGACGGGAAAACAAACAGAGAGAGAAGAAAAATCGATCCGCCTGCAGAGACGCGCGGGTCAGATTAATTACCGAGCTTTCGCGCGAAACCGAATAAATTTGTCCAGCGATTCCGTTCGCGCGGCGACCGCCGACTTGAATATTTTCGCAGCGATTTAGCCGCGGTCGATGCCTGCGTAATGGCCGCCGCTCGCCAACCGGACGCTTTCCATTTACATAGATCCTACTGACGTATTAACCGACAGATCACTGTCGAGAGCAGCGCTGAGCACCGGCCAGCTCGCGTCTAGATAAACGACGCTTCGCTTTCGATCGCGGCTCGGCCGCCAGTTCCGACGCCGTTTTGCCCCGAGACCGGTTACCGATCCGCCGTTACCCGAGCTAATCACCGAGTTCCCAACGTGTCCTGGACCTCGGCCCCACGGTTATTCCTCCGCTTTACTTTCTTCTCGACCGGAGAGACGCTCCACTCGCATGCTCTTTCATTCGCTCAAGGCACACGCGGCTGATAGGGGCGCGCGTATCGGTAATCGAGGAGTGGGGAGCGCATCTCGGACCTGGACGGACGCTCGGAAAAGCTATTCAGGTTGGGTGAAACGGGCGCAATAAGCGCGCCCCGTTGCAGCTCGTCAGCGTGTCCATTCTGCCGGACGATCGGTCCATCTTCCTTGGTCGAGCGCGGCCGGCCAAGCGGAACGAAACGAAACGAAACGAAACGAAACGAAACGATACGATACGATAGGAAAGCCGACCGCGGTGCCGGAAGGGTCTTCCGCCGGCCAATCGCTTTCCGTCATTCAAAATTTTTACGGTCGATCGTTGGGATCCGAAGCAGCGCGATATGAACCGCCGGACACGATAACGTCGATCCGTGCTCGACGGCCGACGCTCCGCTCCGCGCCGATACGAGCGTCGCGTCGCGCCGCGTCGCCTCGCGGGAGGCTCGTCGCGCCGAAATCCGGTCAAATCGATCCGCCGATCCCGAATTTACACCGCGAATCGAGTCACTTTCCAACTGAACCTCGCGGCTCCTCGACGTCTTCGATGATACACCGATTTAATCGTATTTTTCAGACTTGTACGAATCGCGATGGCCGTTTACGGGAGGAGAGAAGGTTTAGAAAGGGTAAGTTTCGATTAAACAGAGGAGAAAAAATTACGCTGTGGAATGAACGAGCTGGAATTGCTCGTAAATTATGCCGATTTTGACGGGAACGATTACCGGAGGCGCACGCGGCCGTGTTCTCGGCGCCGCGGCGTAAATAACGCTGGCACAGCGACGCCTTTTTCCCTCCGCCGTATTTCTCGCGAGCTTTCTTCCGCGAAACCCTTCCGCACCTCGCACCGCCTCGCCGGTTCTTAACCCTCTGCGGTCCAGAACCGCGTTCGACGCCGTGTTCCGACCGGTTCGCGGTCGATAACGCACGCGTGTGCTTGCAAACGCCCAACTCCCCTCGTACCCTGGTAATCTATAACGCGAGAAAATTGCGGGATATCGAAATGGAGACGCGCGCCAGAGACACCGACGATAACTCGCTAAAACAAGTCGGAAAGAAACGATTGACACACGGATCGGTGGGAGACACGACTAGGTGTCGCGGACCGCCGATTTCCGGCGTCAATTCTTTCTCCGGAAAGGAGGCGACACGGCTTGGTTGGCCGGAGCCCGGGACGAAGCGCGGGTGATCAGTCTCGGTGAACAATGGCCGGTTTTTCGGCCGGCAGCGAAAGCGTTCTTGCGCGGAGTGAAAGGACGCGCCGGGACGGTGGGCGGTCTTGGATTTCCGTGGGGTTGCGAAACGGCTGTACGTGTGCGGGCATAACGCGGCAGTGTCCGGCAAATAACCGTACACTCGAATACACAAACAGCCATTCGATTCGTGGCGTAGATAGGGGTAGTTACAGGAATCTATTGTGCTCTCGAGAGGTCGCAACGGACGGAGGAACGGGATAGTTGGGCCGATGGGGCAAGAGGTAATGCAGCTGGGGGTTGCTGCGGAGAGAGGTTGGTGGGAGAGAGAGAGAGAGAGAAAGAGAGAGAGTGGATGGAAAGCGCTTGGATGAATGGCGGCGGCATCGGTGCTAGTAGTGGTGGCTTTTAGCTGGGCGCATTCAACCGCGAGGGTTAGCCGGGGGTTGGGATTAACGCATCCACACGCGGCGTGCGTGGAGAGCGCGGCCGGAGGCGGCGACGGGGGTGCGCGCGCGTTTCGCAAAATCGTCCATAAAATGTATTACTCGCGGTGCCGGCACCGGCCACAGAGACGGTGTTTGTTTAATTTACTTTGATGCACGGCGAGGACCACGTCGCGCCCGGGCCGCCCCTTCTTGATACTTTTCTCCCTTCCGCCGCCGAGTCGCCATGTCCTTTGACTGCTGACGAATAGCCATCACGGCTTCGGCACCGCTGTGCCCTAACGCTTTCCATCGCTGTTTCCATCGCTGTTTCCAACGCTGTCCCGGACACGCGCTTGCGCGCCCCGATATTCCGCCTAGCTCCTCTTCGTAACGTTTCTCGCTCGTTCGCTTTGCCCCGCGGTTTCACGCGCAGACAATCGCGATTCGGTTACCGAACGGCTTAATTCTTCCCGGGTTAACGTAATTCTCGCGTTTGTTTAATAATCGTATACAAGCGCTCTGATACACGGTTAATTCCGCACGTTCGATTCATTCGCTCGACCGGATATTCCGATAGTAAACCGAATCGAACGACCGTCTCTTAGACAGCGTTCGCCTTCGCGGAGAAAAAGCGTACGTTGGCCGAAAATCGAGATTTCCACGGTCCGCGAATGGCTGGACGATCTATGCGCGAAACGACTAACGAGGGTGGAAGAAATTTTGCAAACTCGAGCGTGAAACGCGTCGCTGCGCCGGTCTTTCTTCTGCTCGCAGTCTCGAGCCACCACCGTGGGTTTGTTAAATTTCGTTTAACGCGAGAGGCTAGGCCGAGTCGGAGTATCGACCCGAGGACGGCCCACTTTGCTCCGCTTCGCCTTCGTTTATTCCTCGGATATCTTTGCATCAGGCCAGACGCGTTCGCTGGTCTCTGAAACGGGGTTACAACCTGCCCGATCTTTCGAATGCTCGCGATGATCGCGAGGAAACGGACACGCCGAGGCGGCAGCGTTTCGGCTCGAGCGGAACGCACGTCCTTCTGATGTTTTTCATTTTCACTCTTCGCGAATAAAGGGAATTAGTCTGCGCTGGTCTGCTCTGGTCTCCGAACCGCAGAGCGCGCTGGCAGTGGGACTCGCGGACGTTCGCCGTTCGACCTGCCGTCCAGACGATTTTAACGAATGAATTTTTCCACGTCGGACTTCGTTGTTAAATAAATTACAGGGAAATTCCGTTCCGCTGGCTGGCGGTGGTTGGCCGGCGGCCAACGCACCTCCCGGCCCCAGTCTGCTCGACAATGCCCTGCGAAATAGCCGACGAAACGTCGAAAACTGCTTTCACGGGAACGAAACTTTCCCTCGACGTTCCGGGAAAAAATACCTAGACGGTGATCGACAAAGGGACCACGAAAATCACATTTACGCGCGACTGCCTCTGAAAAACCTCCTATCTCCTTGTCCTTTCTCTCTCTCTCCTTGTCCTTTCCTCCAAATCATTCGCGAGAAAACGAATTAATTCCTCGCCGATTAGAAAATACCGTGGCGTCGAGGCGCGTGATCGAATATCCCGGCTTCATCCCTGATTCGAGCCTCCTCGACTGGCCTACTATCCTACTGCCGTGGCCCGCGATCCAGCCTATCGCAACGTTTCCACCGAGTCCAGCCGATCATCTCCGACACCGCCCCGCTGCTACCCCGTTGCTGATTAAACAACTTCGCCAACCGACGTACGCGCGCTTAATAATCGCTTTAATGATCCGACCGAGGTAAGTCTGGCCGGGAACTAGGCGGCCAGAGC
This sequence comes from Euglossa dilemma, assembly GCA_002201625.1. Lineage (NCBI taxonomy): Eukaryota > Metazoa > Arthropoda > Insecta > Hymenoptera > Apidae > Euglossa > Euglossa dilemma. The sequence goes on from NIJG01000008.1 coordinate 1,994,515, forward strand.
CACCAGCCAGGGTGCTCGGGGCCCGAATCGCGGCGTGTTTCATCGAGACTTAGAAATCAAATATTTGCCCGGGCGAGAGAGCCTCGCCTCGGTTTACACGACGAAACTCGCGAATCCTAAATACTCAGCATTTACCCACTCGTCAACAGGGAAGGCAGAGGGCGAGAGAGAGATATAAAGAGAGAGAGAGAGAGAGAGAGAGAGAGAGAGAGAGAGAGGGTGAGTAGGGGGAGGAAGAAGAAGCGGAGAAGGACGGGAACCGATGCAAGGGTTAATTTGCTGACCGACGGTGTTTATAGAGATTGGAAAATCGCAAGCCACGCGATTATGCGGACCCCGTGGGACGCGAGGGCGCACGCGCGCCAGTCAAAATACCGCTGAATCAGAGGCCATTATCACCGGCGAGCGACCGTTGTTATTGCGAGTTAACTCGTCTAGGCGTTTATCGTCCGTAAGGACTTACCGCGGCTCCCTAATTGGCGCTTACGCAACGATCGTGAGAATCAAAGCGAGCGCGGGTTTCGTCCTCGACGCCGGACAACGAGTCCGTTTAACCCCGTTAGTCTATTTTCGCCTAATCAACCCTCCCGCAACCGCCCGGAAACTCCTCGCTGATTGCCCTCCGTCCTTCGCAACGGAGCGCCTAAGTGAAATCGCGCCACTGGCTAATCGCGATTTTTCTATCCGTCGCGGAATCGCGGAGCGAATCGCGTCAGAGGAACAGAGCAAAGATTTGACTAGCCGCGGCGAAATTAGATCGCCCCGGCGTGTCGGGACGGTTAGTTCGCGACAATTTTCGCCAAGGTTAATATTTACCGGGCGAATGGAGCGCTCGGTACGTTATCTAAACCGCGAGGAAGATCCTCCGGAGCGACCGGGATCGCGTTGACGGGGAACGACGCGACGCTTGGCCAGTTATCGATGCACGGCGGAGTTGCAGCGGCAGTAATCGGGCCAGAATGTTTCGCCCCGAAACGGGAGGAATTCCTAGCAATTCCGGCCAAGATGGTCCCGCGAGGATGCAGCGATCGAGGGCCGTGGAAAAATTTGCCCGCCCCGCTTCGAGCCGCGCCGCCTCGTGGCCCCGATATCCTAATCTTCCTATCCGACTGGAACGCGCGTATCGATTCTCCATTTCCGAAGCTAATAGCCTATAACTGGATATATCTGACTGCCATAACCCGGCACCCGGTTTTTCGGACTATCGATATTATACGCGAGCCTCTCCGACTAATAAATGGCGCGGAGAGCTGATTCCGGAAATTAGACACGTCTCTACGTCCTTGCCGAAACCGTCAGCCCCGATTCGGTCTTGGGCCGAGATTCTTTTGTCGAGGCGAGGCTGGAAACGGCTATCGCTTGGAAGGGAAATATCGCGATAAGGCGGGCGCGAATCAACGCGAGGAGCGGGTGCGTTGGTTTCGCATTCGGCCAATAACGCCGGCGAACGCTCGTGAACGCTCGGCCCGGCCGCTTCGATTTCCGAAATGCCGGCGAACGGGGCTGCCGAGTACTTAAGTAATCTGCGTATCGATGATGGCTCGATGTCTGCATCCAGCTGCGAGCCTCTGTACTGGTGTATCGATTCGACATCTCCTCGTCGGCCCGGTTCTGTCTGTCCGTCCCATTTACCTACGTAACGTCGTAATAACTGCCGCTTTGCGCTCGCTCGCGCGAGCGATAAGACAGACACGCGCAAAGACACCGACGCGAGCACACAGGCTCGCGCTCTACGTGCCGGACAAACGAGTGTCGGCTACCTCCGACTCGAATCCGAATTCGAATTCTGGCTTCGGAGAAGCTTCCAAGACTAGAGAATACACGGGGTGTCCCTTTTTCGAACCAAAGCGTCGGATCTTTTGCGAAACTTTCGCGCGAAACTAGCCTTGTTTCCACTGCGATGTTTTACAACGGCGATAAATTTTTACTCGGCGCACGTGCTTTCGAAATTTTAAGGCGATCTTCGGCTTTTTTAACGGCACGGTATATTTCCTTTTTACGCAAGGGGATACCACGTTTCCAGGCGAATTCAGCGACCTATGATACTTCGGTGTTTGAAGGTCGTTGGCTTGGCGAGTTTACGGGCTGCCCCATTTAACACTACAACTACTCGACCGTCGACATAACGCGTTTCGAATTTTTTCCTTCTCATCTCCGGCAAACGTGGAATTATTTCGGTGTTTTTAGTGCAAGCGTGCTACGTTCGAGGCGCACGTTATAGCTCGGTAAGTCGACGCAACGGAAAATTCGCGTGGAAGCAGTTGCGCAGAAAACGATATTCCTTTTCGTACTTTCGACTATGAGATACGAAAATACCGAGGACTAAAAAGTATACGTCGCCTTGTCTTTTTAAATCACTCGTTTACGAGGTTTTTCCTCGCGTCTTTGGACTCGGGGTGTCTGAAAACTGGAATACGAAATAGGAGAAGCAATTTTTAATTTCGGATCGAATATGTCGATTTTCACTCGAGTTCGCTGCACGAGATGTTTAAATTCCTACTGCCTTGATCTTTCAAAGATCATTTTCAAACTACGCACGCGACTCGAATCCCCTCGCGCAAATAACTGTCCTCTTCGCACGTAGAGCGGCACGTGCCGGTTTGCGCGAGTAAATAAACGAAGAGATATAAATATTATTATTACCTATTTATCGTATACGTTAACTCGTGTAAAATTATGAAACTTTCCGTGCCACGGTAAACACGGTATAAATATTCCGCATGTCTAATTTTTAAACAACCGTCGACAGTTATTGGCAACTGGCGAAAATCTGTTTCGAACGACTGTGGGGCCGAGGCGCGTTCGTCAGACGTAATCACCTCTCGACGAGCACTGTAAGCTCTTCACGTCCAGGACCCTACTTTTCAAACACCCTGTACACGTATATACGCGCTCGGTAAGTGGGTGCAGGGGAGAGAAATAGGGGAAGAGAGAAGTAATCGTGGATGAGCTCGCACGAGATTGGTAATAGGCGGGTTTGCACTGGCGCATAATGACTGGAACGACTGGAGCGAGCTGAATATCGCCACTCTACGCCGTCGTATATGTTTATGGGACAATCGATGATGTATTAACGTCAGGGAGGCGGCCACAGACAGCTAACCGGATGGACGAACCGATCGCGCGAATTCCACTCCAACGTTCGATCCCCGGGATGATGCGCTCATCAGCCTGCCGATGATCTACCTTGTTATTATCCCATTGTGAAAAATGTGACGCCCCGTGAAAGCTCGTTGGACCGAGCATTAACCGTCGGGGGCGGTGAAATATTACGCGGGAGCCGCGAAGCGGACGCCAGCCGCGCGCCCAATCTAAAATCCCGCTGCCCTGTCGCTCGAAAAAATGGATTAACCTTCGATTTGTATAATTCCGCCCAACGTTTCGCCGAGGGTACCGGCAACCCGGTCAGCTTCCGCTTTCGAACCGGCCGATTCTCGTCTTTCTCCGCCTAACTCCCTCCTTTTCCATGGAACCTCGACCATTTGCGGAAATTGAAGTATTCGGCGGTGGGGGAAAGAAGAAATCGAAAAACGGGGACAAAAATGGATAAAGGCTCTCGGAGAGAGAGAGAGAGAGAGAGGATCTGGGAAAACACGGTGATACGCGGTTTAATGAAGCGAGCTGGTAGTTGTTGAGCGTGTGGGTTACGCGTTCCGTAACTTTGGCAAATATCTCAAAGTTTAACGATTCGATTAAACGGATATACGAGGGTGAAGAAAAATTCCTGCGCCGGCAGGAACTGTTTGAAGAATCTATATAGCTCGTACGGTATTCTCTTTTGGACAGCAGCTCGGAGCGGCTGGGAAAAGTTTCAAATTAACCTTAGACTTGCTCGCCGCTTCCGCGACTTCCTGCCGCGAGGTGATCTGCATAAAATGAAATCGAGACTGGGAAAACCAGCCGGGAACCGATTAAAATTTCTTTCCTTCGTGTTACACGCTTAATCCACTTTTCCCGCGATCAAGAGTCGCGCGAAAAAAATCTCTTTTTCCGCGTTAGGTAGTTACTATCGGTGCATAAAGCGCGGGATTTACCGTTATTACAACGAGCAAATATTTGAATATTTCCTAGCAGAGATGAAAATACGCCACCAGTCTCGATCGAGGATTTCGATTGTTTGCGGACGAAGAATCAACTAAAAAATCCCATCGATACGTTCGCGTCCGTATATACTCGAAAATCCTATAATTCCAGCTCGCCTAAACAACGTCCTCGAATTTCCCCGACTCTTCCTGTCCCTCTCTCCGCTCCTCGTCCGGTCCAGCGACCGCGAGGGTAACTCGGCCCCTAGCGCCGACCACCGCCGATCTTCGCGTTCTCGATCGCGGAGAAGAATGGATCGGGAATTTTCGAGGTCGCGAGGGTCGTACAATCGCGCAGGAAGAAAGGATTAATCCTGAAGCGACCGAGGTTAATAAACTTTTATCGCGACGTCTCCGGTGGCGTTAACGAACTAAGCGATACGTAAGACGCTTTGCATGAGAAGCGAAGAGCGGAGGGGGGTCGGAGGGGGTCCGAGGGAGGGGCGGTGCTCCTCGATACGGCTTCCTTTCCAAGATTTCCCCTCGAGCGGACCGAGAAAGTTTCAAATTGACCCTGGGTCGGTTTCACCAAACCCCCTCGCGCCACTTCCACTCGAGACTCGATCCGCATCAAATAAACTCTAAATAGAGAAGACGAGGACTACTGTCGGAGATCGAGGAGCAAAGACGCGGGCAGGATAGGGTGTAGCGAGACAGGGAGAACGAGAGACAGACGGGGAAAGAGAGGGAGAGAGAGAGAGAGAGAGGGGTGGAAGGTATAACGGTTTCCGTTGCGGGCTGAATTTCTCCATTAGCCACCCCGTATCTGTGCGGGCATGTGCGGTTCCCCCGCGCGTGCATCCGCGTCTGCGTGTGCACCGCGCGTACGTGTGAGCGCGCGTGCATTCACACGGACACGCCGGGCGTACACGCGGCCTCAGACACCCGCAAAGATGAACGGGGACACAAATCACCGACGCAGAGAGGGATAACATCGGTAGGAGGTTTCTCTCTCCGAGACACGCGCGTAATTGAATCGGTCATATTTCCAGCCGGAGATTCAGTGCGTGCCTTGTACGCGATTGCACGCCGCCGCGTCCGGAGACTAAGATACACCCTTTTCCCGCGGCCTCGGATATCGTTTGATTGATTTCTGCCTCGACGTCGATCTCCTCCCTCTTCCTTGATTTACGCGTTAGCTCGGGATATTTATCACGGACCGGTCGCTCGAGGAAATTCGGCTACTCGCGTGCCGCGCCGTCGTTTCGCCGGGCATATGTCTGGTGATGGAGAAAAAATCCCATCGGGGGTCCTCGTAGATCTGAAAAGACAGGAACGAAGGGTCCGCGTCGCGGCTCGGATGGTCGCTGACGGAAGAAAGTACGGCGAGAACGCGAGGATTGGATCGAGGCGATATTCGCGATAGTTGAATCGGTTAAGTAAGACGTTGGAAAACCTCTGGCGAAAACGGTTGCGTCGCCGCGACAGCTCGGTGCCGTTTATTTTACAAATACCGGCCACGCGAGAAGGTCGATATTTCGGTGGACGTTGCTACGTAACATTTATTTAGCCAGCGTCCAATCCCCGCGTGCCGCGACGCCGCGTACAGCCGGTAGATTGGAACGCGTGACCGAAAATTGGCGGAAACGCGGCGTAGACGCGGCGAAGACGCGACGAAGACGCGGCGACGCGAGAAAAGCCGGAGAGGGCCAAGCATTTTGGAAAGGTTCGCGTGACCAGGTCGACCGATGGGGGTGGAAGAGGCGCGTAGGAGCAGCAGCAGCAGCAACGGGGCAGAAGAAGGAAGGAGGGCTGCGGAGAAGGCAGAGGCGGCGGGCGAAAAGAGAGAGGGAGAGGGCGGAGGGTGGCTGGTGGTTCTAGGGCCGCAGGGAGAGAGCGTGCAGGGGAAGGCTCGCGGATCGATTCAGCCGCTCGAGTCGAGTTGAGACTATGCTTCGGGGCTGTACTGTGCCGTGTGGCCTCTCTACGTATGCGCCGTATCTCCTCTTCCCCAAAGTCATCTCGCTCTCCTCTCTCTCACTCTCTCTGTATACCCCCGGCTACGTGTGCGATACAATACCGAGACGTGTGTACACACACGTGCGGCGAAAGAGCAACCAAAGTTGCGATTATTGGATGGGACGGGACAAAGAAGCGGCATCGCGAAAAAAATTTGAGATTTTAATTCGGCTAGCCAGCCCGCAGCGTCGTGGTCGGCGACGTCGGCTGACCGTCGGCGGACGCGTCGAACCGGCAGATCCTCCGAGCCGAACGAAGGAAAATTGAAAAACGTTTACCTACCCGATTGCGCGTGTAAACTTTGCCGGTGTCTCGACTAGCCGGCGGTGTCGTGAGCGCGGACTTTTTACCGCCTTTGCGCCCAGTAATCGACCTTGCTCTCCCTTTCGAAACCACCCCGTGTCGAAATTACGGCCGAAAGGTTATTCAAAGGAGTGGACCGGCGCCGATCGAATTTGCTACTTCGGTCCGGTTCGTTACCGCTAGATCAGGGTATCCCGAATTAGTCGCGCGTCAACAATAGGCGTGGATCTTTATTTGCATACGCGCACGGGCAATCGGGGCGGGTAATGAAGGCAGGGACCAAAGAGAGAGGACCGGAGGGTGAGAACGAACGGCGAGGGGCTGTGACAAAAAAAATCCTATTCTTCGGTTTCTATCCGGTTTAATCGGGTTTAATTGAGTTCCATCGGATTCCAATTGGTCGCGTTTAACTTTTCAAACGGGCCGATCCGCGTAATATACCGTCCTACGGCTTATACCGTTCGCCATCTTACGCGGCCGATGCCGGAACCGCGCGCCGGGAAAAATTGGAAATATTCGCCGGTGTAAGTTCCGCGGTGTATTCCTATCCGCGATCGTTTCCATTACCACGGGCAAACGGGGACGGGGGTGGGGAAAAACGGGAGAAAAAAGGGAGGAAGCGGCACGCGGTGGGGAACATTTATTCTAAGAGAGGAGGATCGGTAGACCGAGCAAAAAGGAAGAAAGACGAGGCCGGTAAAAAATCTCGCCCTTCGGCTTTTATGGAGCTTAATTCGCCGCCATTAAGTTTTAATTGGCCGCGTTTAATCGATCCACCGTTTTAATGTCCCTTGTAACCGGCCCGAATATATACGGCTTCGTGGTAACCATAAACCCATATATCGCGCGAGTAACAATCGTGGGTATCAATTTACCTTCGCTATAAAAGCATGCGTACATCCGTGTATTTACGTACGCAGGCGTGGTGATTTTTCGAGCTTCGCTCGAGACGCCTTCCTTCGCTCCGTCCTTGTCGGAGAGCGACGCGAAAACGTCGGAGATCGGCTATGCGACTGCGAGAGGCGAAATGGCCGGGAGGCGTCGCGGGGCGGAACGGGCCGCGACCGAGAGAAACGAGAAAGCGGGATAAAGAGGAGAGAGAGAGAGAGAAGGAGGATCTCTCGCCTCCGTAAGCGGTTCTGTCAACTGTGTGTTCGCCGCTGGCTCCGCGGTGCATCCGCATTGCTCACGCGCTGCAGGGCCCCTTCATACCTCGAGTTGCAGCCACGACGCGCGACCCTGTGTTCGCGGTACATGCCGTTTCTCACCATTCAAGACGCTCACGTCGAATACCGAGCGAGCTTTCCACCGACGCGACGCCAGGATTCCCGTCAGCTGCTCGTTCGACATCGCCGGTCAGCGGCGACCAGCGCCGCGGCGCGCGCGGTCCGTGAAAAGACCGCGATGCGATCGCCATCGACCCGGCCCGACGCCCGTTTCACGGATTTGTATAACGCGGTGCGCCTCGGTTAACCGCAGACCGCGTCAACCTGTCCCGGAGAATTGCGTTTCCGGCGTACAGAGTAATTAATCCTGCGAAATGCCGCATTTTTACCCGACAGGTCGGTGGCTACCGCCATCGCCAACGGTACGTAAGGAGCGACAACGATAAACGTTTCTTTTTTTCTCGTTACCGCGTTTGTTCACTCCTTGTCCTACGATTCGACACCTAACGGCGCGCGTGCCGTATCGACGACAGGGTGATTCCGAGATTAAATTAACGAAAATTAACCTCGAGCCGGGCTAACGAAGATAATCTAATAGGTAACCGATTGGTCTGCTGATAGAGCGATTTATCACCCAGGAGGGTGAACAAATTGTAAGAACGTAAAATAGATATTACTAATGAAACTCTCGTTGGAATTCCGTGGAAATTCCGATGGGCTGTGGCGGGTTGAACAGGAAAATCAGTCACGCTTTCAGCCATCGCGTCCTAACGCGTCGAAGAATAACAGATAACTGAGACGGAAGGACACGACGAATGTTGACTACCAACCAACCGGTGTTATTTACGTTTAGTCCCGGCTACGAGCCACGCGCTCACCGGTGAGCCTCGTGTTTATCCCCATTTCCATTCCGCGAGCCTCGCGCGATATCGTCCATAATAATAGATAATAATAATTCTTCTGGCGATAATACAAGGAGATCGCCTCTCGTGGCACCAGCGAATTAATTGGAAAATCGTCTTAAAGGATTAAACGAGGTTTCTACGTCAGAAGGATTGCAGAGGGACGAGATCGTATCGGATTTTCATAGCCGATACTCGATAAAATTCGATAAAAATATCGCGGGCAGTGTCGCACAGAGCGGGGGAGCGGAGAAGATGCATCGGGAGGCTCGAAAAAGGGAATAACGATGGTTGTGTGGTCGGTGTAAGCGTGGCGCGGAGATCAAAGTATGCATCGAGGCGTCTCGCGTCGGCAGCGGGAAAAGAGTAGAGCTCGGTGAATCAACGGTGTGGAGGAACGGGAACAAAAGCTACTTTGCCTGGTCAGCGGCGACCACCCAATTCCTGGCTAAACTATTTAAAAACAGTAGCAGTTGGTACTTTGTCCCGCGGATACACTTGAAAGTGCAGCGAGACAAAGGGTGCCGCTGATCCAATAGAGTCCTTCTGCCGGCCAATCTGCGCGACTACTCGCTATCTTGCAAAATCAACGAGATTATGCCGGAACGGGGCTAGGCCATCTGCGCGGTGTCCTGGCCTCACGGCGATTCGTCGTCGGTTGGCCAATGTCGAGGCCGCTGCTTCGTCCTAGCCAGCTTTGTAACGCGGCGGATTAACGCCGGCCAGCGCCAGAGAACCGATAACGTCGTTATCGCGATAATTATCGCTCCGGCCGGCCAAGTGATTCGTACCACCGGCAAAAATTCTCCGCTCCGTCCGCTCCGTCCGCTTCCAGCCATTCCATCCGAACGCAAGTGGCGAACGGTAGATTTCGATAATTAAAATTTCCATGCGCCGTTTGACCGATCGCTCGCGATAATCGAATTTCCAAGCAGCCGCGAGTCAGCCGCGTCGACGCTTCTCTGTGTCGCGGCCGGTCCTCCGACAAAGCGCCAAGAAGTCACGCTCGGAGTTTGGAATAATTAGCGAAAATTCTTCGCGTCGACGAATGCGTTATTGCTTAGAAATTCGAGAAGATTAACCCGTTAGGCGGACAAACGTTGAAAAATATTCTCGGCCGCAATTCCGCGTTTTAAATTGCTTTTCCTATCGTTTGCCTCGGTGTAACGCGAATTTCATATTCCGTCGCGAGTAAATTGTTTTATGACCTTTCTCCCGGCACTTTTTTTACACGCGTCCGTCGGCCCGTGCGCGAAATGCGTCATTTTTCCCTCGATCCGTCATATTACAAATTGCATTTTATTTCGTTATTAATTATCGCCAACGGCGACACGCGCGCGTCGTAGTACATTACGCGGCGCGCGTAAACGCGCGTTTCGGCTATCAGTCGACCTCTCAACCAATGCCGCACGGAAACCGGAAGTCGTATTCGCTGCGCTGTGTTCGCGAAAATAGAGGCGGAAGCATTGCTCGGGAAATATCGACAACGACCGGTTCGAGGGACGCCTCCTTTAAGAGGCTCGACAGCCGGTAATCGTACGCTTTCAATTAGGCCGTGGTACCGGCGTTTATCAGCGTCGCGACGTCTCGTAACTCGGTGGCATCCATTCGGACGGTACTGGAGGAGAGCTGGTCGGAGTTGCGGCAGCAGCACGTCCGTCATATGCAATAACGTTAAGATAACGCGAGCTTTATGGCCGCGCGTATCTCCGGATCGCGGCACGCAGCTCGCGGAACTACCTCGTGATTCCCTAGGATAACGCGACGCCATGGCCGACGCGCCGCGTCCGTCCGTCCGTCGGTCCGGCTCTGGCAGAGAAAAATTCGCCGGCCGGAGGAGGACGGAAGGACGGAAGGACGAAACGACGACCGGTTTCCGGGTTATTGTCCGCGAAACCGCGAGCCCGCGGTCGAACGCGAGAATTTGCGAAACGGTCCGCGCGGATCCGGCGGCTACTTGAAAACGCTTGTAAATACCTGTCTCACGATGCACCGATTTGCACTGCGGCGATCCGTGCTGTATATCTCGCACTCTCTATCTAGTCTATCTGTGTTGGCGCGCACGCACTCTGCCGCTGTCCCTCGTGCCGGAAGCCGTAACTACACTGAAACAGAAACATCATGGCGGTCGCGTGAAAAATGCCATTCCGCTCCGACCAGCCGGAAGCGACGCGTATGCCGGCGGGCAACAACGGCGCCGGCTTAAAAAGTAACCTCGCTGACGGTGCGTGTCTACTTAACCAACTTAATAAACGTAACACGCGCAACACCGGTGAATGGGCCTGAACGCTCTTTTATGTCGCTCGCGGCTTTGTGCCCGGGTGTCGTTTTGTCGCGCGGCTCGCATTCACCGCGGTAACAAGCCGTAAGCAGTCGACTAAACTAGTCCTATTGAGACACTTGAAAAGTAATCTAGCAGGGATTGACCCTGTTGCTCGCTCGCTATTCGTAAGCCAGTTTTCAATGACCGACCTCGCGCGCTCGTTCCGTCCGCTCCCGTTCCGTCCAAGAATCCCCAGTTTCTTCGTGGGACCGACCTCCTTCTATTTCCGTCCCCTCTATTTATTCCATCGAGAGGATCATCGCGATTGACGGACAACGATCGCGCGATTCGTCCCGGGTCTCCACGCGACTCGCCGTATCGCTTTCCCAACGCATCCGGCAATTAAAAGTCGCCAAGCGGCGATAAGCAAAAAAAAAAAGAGGGAAAAGGAAAGGTGAAAACGCGAAAGGTAAAATCGTCGGGACGGGAATATTGGCGCTGGGAGAGTAAAGGGAGGAGGCGAGGCGAAAACGCTGGGAAGGAAGTTCGCCGAGGCGAGAGGGTATACAAATCCGAGCGAGGAAAATCCATTCTTCGCGGAAGCGTCGTCTTGGCGTTTCCCAGCTGAGCGAACAGTGGATTCGCCAGAGATACGTTTAACGCGTCCCCTAATGGCTCGTTACTATCAATGCCACCGCAATCCGTATCGGAGACCAACTTGCCTGCCGCGTTTCCCTCATTGTGCCATCGGTAATGCGTCCTCCCTCCGGTCCCTCGCGCAAACCAGGCCTCAACCTCTGCACCTCGATAAGGATGACGCTTGCACCGGAGACAGAATTCACAGCCTAATAGCGTGTGCGAACAATGGATGCGCCTCGTCATCGCTGCGACTATTGCGGAAAGTAAATTGCCGCTACGGCCGGCCGCGTCTTTCCCGATTTCCGGCCCCGTTCCGGCCCCCTCCGCCTCACTCCGATCGCTCCTTTCTCACCCTCCCTGGGTAAACTTCTTTCCATCTCGTTATATCCCGCGTTATCCTAACGTCTGACCTCGCGTTCCGCCGTGAGAGCACGTAACGGCCGGATCTTCAAAGGAGAGAGAGAGGGAGGCAGTGCTCTCGACCGAGGAAGCCGAACCGTGGATCTCGTTAATTCGAAACGCGAGGCTCGTTTGGTCATTTAGCGAATTAGGAATTTTTAAGGAGGAGCGGCGGAGGAACGCGGACGCAGCCGGGAACGTCTCTCGATATCCGGCAAATTCAATTACCAGTACCTTCGCGAGTATCAAAGACGGTTTATTTCCTTTGAGAGCCCTCGTCGACGGTGCGCACCGGCAGCGAGGCATTAAGAAGATGAAAACCGGTCAGCTATTATGACGGGAAACGAAGCTCCGTAGTCGCGAGTAAAACAAACTCGCCGCCCCAGCGAGCAAGGGTGAAACGTACCCCTGATGGCGGCAATAATAATCGTCGCGTGGCGAAAGGGGTGCCGCCCTGTGTCCCTAGCTCTGTACCAACGACGACGACGACGGCCAGGTCGCCGTTATTAATAGAGAACGAAACAATTTCGTAACGTAGCCCGGCTTATTATAATCCCGCCTTTATACGTTCCGTATATACGAGTCCTCCTCCTGGCCCGCTTCGGCCCCGCTTCGACCACCGTTTCGACCCCCTGCAACCCCCGGCTAGCGCGACAAGGCGCCGCCGTGTTTCTCCCTGCTCTTTTTTCTTTTTCCAACCCCCTCTCGTGACACCGAGGATTACGCGCGTTCCACCATCGAGGTCACCGAATTATTTTCCCTCGCTGCACCACGGGCCCGTGGTCCCTTCTCCCCCTCGGCCTCCTCACCGCTCGGCTCAACGGGCTAACGGGAATGTTCGTTTCACGCGGCTCGACGATCACAGTTTTCAGGGACAACTCTGCGTGTTCTTAATCCGGCTGGAGGCATCGAGTCTCTCCCTCACTGGCGTGGATCGATGCCAGGCGTCGGTTCGCGAGTTATCGTCCGACCGAACGCCTCTCACTCTGGTCCTCCTCCGAGCGCGATCTTGGGAAATCGCGGGGAAAGTCGCCGGCTGATGCTGGTTAAACGAATTAATCGTTTTACCGCGGGACATGCTTGCAAACGAGACCAGCTGTCGGCCGGTTAATTAAATTATTTCATTATTAATCGTCTATTACCGTGACCGACCATCCGGGCCAATGAAATCGCGCCCGCCCAAAAACAGATTAAGTGCTTGATTGCTACTGTATAATTAACGAACTAATTAAACGGAGGATTACAATGTGCTGTTTATAGAGATTATTTCAGTTCTGCGGGTGAAACCGCATTTATAAAACGAGCCGGAACCGATTTTCTCGATTTTCCAGTACTCGCCCGCCCGACGCCGACGTTCCCACCTCTCGCCGGGCCGCTCGGAATTTCCGCGAGGAAACACGCGTAATTAGTCGAAATTGAGATGGAATTAAAGAAAGCAGCTACGGGGCGCGCAGTGTGGGCCATAAGCGAAAAGCGACACCGGTTAATTCGATGAAAATCAGGGCGATGAAGGGCCGGCAATTTGGTGGTCGGCCGAACCGTCGAAGGCACTCGGATTTTCGCGATACTTGTCGCTTATCTTCGCTCGCATCACGAGGGACGTATCGGCTGGCAATCCATTAGCGTAGATCCCACGCGTGACCACGGACGAGATCGTGTGGTCGGGCCAGGAATCATGGCTCGATCGAGAGACCTGCACGTTCTGGTTTCTGGCCCGGTCAGTCGCCTCCCTTTACCCACCGCGCCACGCGTTCCCCGATATTTAAGGCAAGGAAATGTGAAATTTTCTCCCGAAATCGGGCCCGAAACGTCTGCTAGGCGAGGGGCTCCGTTGGCCGCATCGATCGGTTCAAGAGACCGAGGAAGAAACCGGTTCTCGATCGCGGGTCATCGTCCGTCACTTTCGTCCGCGCGAGTTTCGCTGACCCCCGGAATTTTCCCAGACAGAGCTAAAGCCATCGAGCCCGATTCCCTGTGCCTGGCTTCCTCGGACAGACCCTCCTTCACTCTATCTCTCTCTCCCTCTCTCCGCGTGTACCGTTCAGCTTCCGTGGATTTGCCCGAGAATGTTTACCTAGTAGACCGAAGTCGAAGGGAGATGAAGGATTAGAGACGGGTAGCAAGGTGTCGGTCGGTTAACCCGACAAGTCGGTGTGAAACTGCAGGTCGACGAAGAGAAGCAAGACGAGCGACCCAGTCGGCAGGTGCTACCGCTCACCGATGCTAAATTACGCGATATTATGATAACGAAGAGAAATTCGCCGGTGTAAGCGCGCGTTTCTGCGAACCGCGCCATCGGAATCCCGTTTCCCGACGTCGAACGCTTTGACGTAATTAACGAGGCAAACGCCGATAAGGATTCGCAGCGGGTCTGTTCTAGAAACGAAACGAGCTTTTTCTCTCCTCCGGTAAATATCACGGCTAAATCGTCGATTCTCCTCGCTAACCAACGGAGTAATCGCAATAATCGAACGCGATAATTCCCAGCGACGTAGTCTGGCAACTCGACCATTCTCTTATTGTATTCCGCGGCATTCGATTCGGAATATTAGTTAACTAAGTTTACTCGGTGCACCGAAGGCAACGACTCGGCTGGCTGCTAGAGCAACCGAAAGACCGAGTACGGCTAATGCTCGACTGACCTCGAGAAATCGATGTGAAACTCCAATTTAGCAAAGCAGATGTTCCGCGAGATGTCGCGGAATTTTCAAAACCTCGTGTTTCTTTCGTCCTATCGTTGGTTCTCTCGTTATCGCGAACTTGGGCGCAATCTCGCCTCGTCCTCTGTGAAACCGCGCGACGACGAAATTATATTCCGCAGCTATTCCGAGGGAATGTACGCGAACCGGTTCGAATCCCGTATCGGTCTATTTCTCGAGGGTGCAGCCTGGAGTTTTGGGATATTGCTAGAGGCCCGTATGCTCAAGATCCCGGTACAGCCTGCTCGGATGTGTTCGAGTGCGCGACACTGAATCGCATTCAGGTATAATTACCGATGCTTCAGCGAACATCGCGCGCCATTAGTTACAGACGCCGGCACGAGCAATAAATTACCATGATAAACAGCCGTCTGATTCGTCATATTTATTCGCAGCTAGCTGCAGCATTAGCGTTAATTTACATCGGCCAATAATAATCTTCTTAAGCCGCTTCGCTTCTTTGCGCGGCGATATTTTAATTAAAACAGGAGCTTTTAAGGCAAGAGAGGCGGCAACCGGGGATGGACGTCAAAAGTAGCATAAACACGGAGTTTAATTCATCAACCGGCCGTAACGTTGGTTCGTATCGCGAATTTTCCACCGTGTCTCGTGGCATCGAGTCGATCCGAACGATTTATTCCTTTCTCCTAATCGCTTATTTACTTCCCGGCGTTTCGCTACGCGCGTCTAATACCCGTTAACCCTCTCTCGGCCGAGCAGCACCCTTCGATTCGCAGAAACTTTCCCGTCCGTGGTTATTTATCGTCGGTTATTCGGGACGGCCCCCGCCGACGAGAGCGGCTTTTGTACGGCTCGAGGTTGCTGAATATTTCACGGCGGAAATCCAGAAAATAAACCGAGCGTTCGTCTTTTTCCCGCTTCTCGCTTATTACACACCCGCTTGCGTCTACGACTCTCCACTCTGGCCGCGAACGCGGTACAAAGAATTCTTTCCGACCTTTTCCCATTACGCCACACTCGAAACAATTACCCCGCTTGTCGTTTCGAGCTGGAAAAATTCGCTCTCCCCTCGAAACGACCAAGATCGTCGCCGGTGGTCGTTATTTTTCCCGAATTTCGAAGGCGTTCGACTCGATAGCAGCGAAGGCGCGAGAGAAGGAGACGATTCCGGGGGCTGTCGGTGGATTCTATCCGAGAAATCGGTGCGAGACTATGGTCGGCTTACAAGGGTGTTTCGCCGAGCAGGTGCGGATTTTGGCTTGCGGAACCCGAGGCCGGTGTGCGCGCTTACATCGACACCGGGCAACACCCCGTCCGACCAGCCACCT
This sequence comes from Euglossa dilemma, assembly GCA_002201625.1. NCBI lineage: Eukaryota > Metazoa > Arthropoda > Insecta > Hymenoptera > Apidae > Euglossa > Euglossa dilemma. Next base: position 2,010,216 of record NIJG01000008.1, read on the forward strand.
ACCTCCCTCTCCACGGCCAATCCCACGGGATAAAACCGCCTCGTAGTCCAGACCGACTCCGTATACGTGGCCACCCTCCATCCACCTTCGTCTCCATCCTTCCCTCCCACCTCCAGCCACCCTCGCCGACGTTCCGGCTTCTTCCAGTTCGGCCAGACACCCCCGCGCATCAACGAACAAACACCCCGGGGCCCGGGCTTCCTGAATATTTTATTTACTCCCCGATGCCACGTCCTCTCGCGACCTTCTTTTCACCCCCGACCATCCTCTCTTCTAGCCTTTCTTCCGCCTTTCTTCCGCGGTCCAGGCTCATCGCCGATGCTCCTTGCCGCCGCCACCCTTCCATCCTCGCCGCGCTTTCTTCTTCGCTCCTTCCACCAGATCCGATTTTTCTTCCGAGCTTGTTTTTACCGTCGACTCATTATCGATGCGTTTCGCCGCCCTTTTCTCCGACCCCGCTCCGACCCGCTCCGACGCGCGCAATCCCACTGTTTTATCCCAACGGTTTAGCGGATCACGAGGTGGCTTTGTTTTACGGTCCAAAGGGAAATTTATTATTCGTTGCCTTTTCGGACGCGCGACTTTTTCGCCTCCTCTTTATCTCCCATCTGCCCACCCGCCGCAGTCCGCCATTCCCTTTCGCCCGAGCTATCGATGCCTCGCTCCTTATCGATTCCCCTTCCGGCTCCGACTTCCTTCAGCTTCTCCGTCTCTTCTCTCCTCCTTTTTCCCCTTAATCGCGCGAATTTATCTTGGTTAGAACGTCTCTGGGACCCGGTCTCCGATCCTTCTCTCCTTCCACCGCCGACACACCGACTCAGGTGCCTCTAACGATCCGACCTCTTCCCTTCTCTCCCGACTTCGCCCCCGACTTCTGCCCCGACTTTTGCCCGACGCACGCGATAATGCCCGCCTTTTACGGCCCGCTCCTTCGTTTAATTACTCGGTCGGGAGCGGAGCGAGGAAATTTTGGAAATTTCCGAGCAAGGCCACGCCGAATGGTCCGAGGGAGGCGAGAGGTCGCGACGAATGCAATTTTTAACGGGAAAGAATATTACGGGCGGCCGATGGTATCCACCACGGACCTATCTATCACCTGGCCTCCGTCCACTATTTCAAATTACACGCCTCCGGCGCGCTGCAAATAATTCAGGCGTCCTCGTTCCTACCCGTTAACTATTTACCGAAGGCACAAGTAAATAATCAAATATGTAGCGAGCGAATTGCAGCCCGTGCTGAAGCAAAATAAACCCCCGGAGATCGTATATCACCTTTCGCTCGACCCCGTTGTACCTTCGTTAGCCGGGGTCTGCGGAGTCTCTCGGCTCGCAAGTATGGTGTCACGAATTTCCCCATCGGCAGTACCATTTCTACCTGCACCTATCCTTCTCGTGTTACCTACGCAGTCGCTCGCAACCCTGGCATATCCTACGAACGCCCTGGAATCTTCCACGTATTCGTCCGTCAAAAACTCCCCCTTTCTCTCGTTCCCGGTGTTTCCTCCTAACTGGCTCGTCAGCCGGGTCCTAATTTCGCAAGGCGTGAGGTATGGCCGGAGGGGATTGCGCGAGGTGGAAAGATTATTTCCCGGCCATGATCCGGGAATGGATACCGTCCACGAAAGTGGCTGGGACCGGAAGGGAACGAGTGGCCACGGAGCGACCACGAGCTAGCCCGTGCAAGGCGCAGTCGGTCGAAGGGTAGTTAATCGCGCAGGGCAGGTTTAGGCACCTTGGTCCTCGCAGCAATCCCACGCGTCGAAATTAATCGGAACCCCTCGCGAAAAGTGCCAGTGATTGTTCCATCGACCCCTATGATTTACGTTATACACCCGGTGGAACACGCGTCGTCGACTCGGGAAATTCGTCGATGATCGAAACAACGTGTCGAGGACTCCGAATTTGACGCAGGCACGAAGAAGATTTCAGCGAGATTCCGGCGAATTTCGATCCAGGATATGTAATTGGAAACACGGAGAACACGCGAGGAATACGAGCGTGTGCTCGAAAGAAGGAACGCGCGACAAAGAAAACGAAGGACGGCTATTAAAGAAAGACTTGTGCCGGTGCACCAATCCGATTAACTTCTTCTCGACTACCTATCGTGGGTACGTGTACACGCGGTATATAGAGTGGACGGTAACGGAATTATCGATTTCGGATCCCGAGGAAGCCGCGCGATATGGCGTCACGGTCTCTCGACGCGATCCGAGACTCGTTTTACTCGGTGCTTAGCCTCTGAGAGCCGCGCGAGTTTGCGTCGTTGTAGCGTTTCAATGGGGAAATTAACGGGCAACGAAGAAGATGGCGGGTCCGGTGATGCGCGCTTTACCCGTGATTCGCGCATTGTCGACGGCGAAGCAGCGTCGAACGCGACGAGTGTGACGAGACGACGCGTCGTTAGCCGACGCTTTAATTTCGTAGCTGCCCGTATCGCGGAGGCTAGTGCCGTTCGAGGCCCCAGAACGAGGATTACGAGGGATAGGGGTGCTCGGACCCTCGGCTCGCGGACTTCTTCGTTAATTTTGCATCGGCCTTTCTCTGCGGCGCATCGTGTCCGGCCGTCGGCATCCGACCGGATGTCGGCCGTGTCCCGGCGACCGGCGGCGGCCGGCGGCGGCCGGCGGCGGCCGCCACCTACGTGCCAGAAGCGCGACACGGTGTGCGTTGTATCGGACCTAATCCGCGACGAGAATGGCCAGCGATTTCCTAGGGAATTAATCGATCGGCAGGGGCAAATTCGTGCCCAGGTATTAAAGGATTTCCCCCATGGTTCCTGATAATTCGATTGTACTCCCCCGTATATACAAGGCTAACTCGCTCGCTGTTTCGACGAACGGCCGAACAAAATGAATCAAATCCACAGTAAATTCCTAGTTACATCCGCGGGAAAAATGGATCGTCCATTACCGGGACAGGCCGCGCGCAAACACGCCGATCGCGCGTTTTCCCAGCCACCCCTCCCGCACTCGCGTCTTACGTTTCGTAAGTACGCTTCGAATGTATCGCAGGATCTAATGCGAGTCGCGAAACGACAGGTGGAATCTCGATAAATCGAAGAGAAGGAGGAAATTAAGGGCGAGGAAGAGCGAGGAATCGGATCGGCGAGTGGCTTGCTTGCTTAACCTTCGTTGGTTAATGGAGCCGCGAGACAAACGACAAATGGAGCGGGTTTTCGTGGGCCGTCGTCTGGGCCGGGATTTCGCGTGACGATCGATAATCGAGAGGGCACTAACGGTCGCGAAAGGAGCTCAATTTGTAAGGCGGAGAGTATCAGACGCGTGGCGGGATCGGAGCCTGTCGAAAATCGGTACTTTATCCGCTTTGGGCTTTCGGCATCGGGCAAGCACGAAAGACGGTAATTGCTTTTTCCCGGGGTACAAAGAAAATATTGTCGCTGTCGAGGGCAAAGCACGGTTGATGGCATAAATTTAGCATAAAAAAAATAGACGGTAATCGCCTTATCTCCCGGGGATCCGGCACGACGCGCAGTTCACCAAGATTTCCCGGCCGGCCCGCCATTGGTTACGCGTTCGCGCCGGGGCTAGTTGCCTCGTTTACCTAGCCAAATCTATGATAATGCGTAGGAACACGGCGAATGAATATGTAACGCTGCGACAGGACCAACTTTAAACGATCCGCGCCAACGGCCGACGAGAAATCAAACGCGGCCGCGACGCGCAGCTTCAATCAACAACCGTTCCACCCCTTATAATTTTCCAGATTTTTCCGTTTCACCGACATCCGGGGGTCCGGTTTACGTTTTTACGGCCGTTATAGCACCGCTTGGGCCTAGGCTAAAAAAAAAAACACAGTTCGTTGACGAGTAAAGGACTCTCGGCATTAATAAACTTTGCCGCGCAAGACATCGCCGAGTATCCCTTCGTTCTCTTCGCCCCTTCGTTTTTCCTCCGCGTGATTTTCCTACGCGAAGACGATTATCTCGTGCTATCCGGAAGAGATCGGCACGAAAGAACCGACGGGTCTAACGATTTCATAGAGGCAGGCGGTGTCGTGACAAGGTCGGATTAAACGAGCACACGCCGAGTGGGAACGAGCATTTAGAAACGCGAAAGAGCGAGAACGAGCGGCCAGTTTCCGTGACACCGGTCAGGAAGCGAGAAAGAAACGGCGCTCGCGTGGTTTCCTGGTGAAAAGGGGACGCGTCGTCGAGTAGACGACCAAAAAGCGTTCGAGTAACAGGGTTAAGTCATTAAAAGCGGGTCATCGGGCGCGAGTATCTCCGAGGCGAGCTTTTTTCCGCTTGGAGGCTCGGCCGAGCACGGCGCCCGGCCATTTCCCGCACGCTCGACGCCATTTTAGCAGCGTCCTCCAGGCCGCTCGCGGACTCCGCGGGTGCCGCGACGATAAGAGCCACAGCCACTAGCCGCTCCGCGCTGTATTTACAACGCCATGCGCTGTAACGCAGCATGCGAAATGACCCGTTGCAATTACGAATTAATTATGCACTAGGCGTACGCTGTATAATTAATAAGCTCGTAATATATCGTTTGTTATCGCACGCCCGCGATGCAGACATCGCTGTCGTTCGCGTAACCTCGCGTGTTGACGAAAACAAACCTCCAATCGCCGTTTCGATACTCGATCCACGCTTTCCTAAGCCATATTACCTTTGCCTTTCCGTTTCTTACAGCGTTTAATAGCGCGTAACAATTTCTCGCTCATCATTGCGCGTACCGTGTCAAATTTCGCATCGGTGCGCCGCGATTATCTGAATAACGCGTTCGAGTCTGCGGTGAATTCAGTTTCAGACGAACTACTGGAAGTTGGCGCGAACGCGAGACAGAGAACGAGATTAGAGTCTTTACCCGATGCAAACTTTCCACATTTTCCTCCGTTTCGATTCGCGCAACCCTCTAGATCCTGCAAAAGTATCGCGGGAATATATTATGATGGTGCATTGGCGCAGAGCGTAGATTCGTTACGCGTTTCTGTATCGAGGATACTTTAACGGAGGGTGCGGACGGGGCGGAACGGGTCGGGGAATTCCGCGGATTCGCAATTACTCGATTCGAATTCGACACCGAGCGAGATGCATATTTCATAGGCGCGTTTCAATTGGGGAAAAATGGGAGGCGAAAGCTTCTTAAAAGAATCGACGGGCGATCGATCGGCCGGACTGGTTAGCGGAGCGTGGAAAAGAGAAATCACCATAAACAAGCTTATCTCCGATAACGACGGAAATTAATGTCGTTGGAGGAATAAACGGCGCTAAATCGCTATCGTTTTTCCGCAGGTCGTCGCGACGGGCACGCGAGAGGGTGAAAGAAACTGCCTCAACTCGCGTTGCGATATTCCTTAATCTCGCGAAATCGTTTCGGCCGCGATAAATCGTTAGCTGCGAACGGACCACGTTAGGCGAAGGAGTCGCCGCGATAAATCTCCTCTCTGATAATTGCCACGAGCCCCATGGCAACCGTCCTTTCGCCCGCGAATCGCCAAAATTTCGCGATTTACCGGAGGAAAATTTCGTGGAAAAGATCGCGACTCGGGATAGGTCGCAGGTGCATTCGCGATCGCGACGCGTTCCACGAGACACGAGGCCGTGATAAATCCGCCTTTATCGGCAAGCAGGACGCGCGAGCGTTGTTTGTTCTCCGCGGTGGCGTACGTAACGCGTAATAATCGAAACTCGTGCCTGTAGCGCGTCGCGACGCGCCACGGTGCGCCACTTACGGCCGAGTGCCACCCCATCGAGAGGGTGGCTACTGGAACTCGCCGACAGCGCGGAAATCCGACTGATTGGACGAGAACCGCGGCAGACAATGACGCGACGCGCGTCAAAGGCAAAGCGGAAACACCTCGCGTCGCGGCCGCGGTTTCTTCGAGGACCAGCCAGTATGGAAATCTCGGGAAAATTAAAAATCGACGTCTCCGGGGCTGGAAGACGGCCGTAGAAAGGGTTGAAAGAGGCCGAGCGAGTACGTGTACCGTGGGTTGGAAAGGTACGCGCGGAGGGTGAAAAGGCTGGATACGATACGAGTGGAATGCTTTACGACCCCATTTTTCAGTAGATCACCTCCTCCACCTCCGCCCCCTGCCCCCGACGCCCTCCTCCGCGCGCTTATTTTCCCTGCTCCTCGCTCCTTTCGCCCTCACTCCCACTCCTTCTTCCCGACTCGCCGTCTTTTCCATCCTCCTTCCTTTTTCCTCCCTGCTCCACGCAGATTCGCACAGCACGTTTCCCACTCCCGGCCCCCGGCCGTCCCTCCGTGTATTTGCATACTGCAGGATCGTTCGCTTGATTTCACACAGCCTCTTCGATCTTCGAACTGAAATTTAAAGGCGCGCGCACTCCCGAGCGTCTCCATGCGCGCTTAAAAGCATCATATTTTACGTCCACCGTCCCCGTTCTCCGGCTCTCTTTTGTTAGCAGACAGACCGGCCAAACATCCCCCCAACACCCGCCGGACTCTACCCTCCCTCGCGTTTCCATTTTTACCCTCGTCCCTCCGTCGCGATTCGACTCGAAACTCGGGCTCGCCGGATCGCGACGAACGCGTGACTCGCCTGGCACCGGTCCACCGGTCGCGGCGATCTCGACGCGAGAGGAATTAGGAAAAATCGCGACGGCATCGCGAGAATCGGCAAGAGCCGGGTCAGCTACTCCGGAAATTTCGACGGGTTGGTTTCGGACTGGCCGCGTATTCCCGGGGCCGCTCCTCTCGCGTTTCGATTCCAGGGCAGCAAGCTTGCTCGACTATTCCGAATACCGCTTCCCACCGCTCCAGCTCGCGGCTAGAATTTCATTTTTCTACGAAATCTTCTGATAGAGAGCGCGCGAAATTCGCTGGCCTACATTCGCGCGGAACCAGCCCGCGAGCTTCCGTAATTTCCGCCGTCGTTGCGCCCGCTACCACCCGTCGCACCCCCAACCCCCAACCGCGGTGCCGCTTCGTTTATTCCACGGGCGAAGAAATTTACGTCGGGATCGATTATCGCGATATCGAGCCCGGCGCGCGGGCCCGAATCGCCAATTGCTCTGGTCCTCGGACACCGTGTGAAATTTTAACACGCTCCAGGTAAATTAGGAAGCAACTAATTTATTAACGCGCTCACTCACCACCGCTTTTTCCACTTTTCCTACTTTTCCTACGCCCGATAAATCTCCGTTATTTCCAGGACACAGCGACGAGTTAATGCTCTCTATTTATTCGCGTTGTTGGAATTTTTTCAAAATGCCCGGAATAATGGGAATGGAAATTTTCGAAAAGTATCGCCCGTCATCGCCGTGGCGAGACGGGCAGGAGAGAACGAGAGATCGAGAATTTACGATTCGACGAGGAAAACGAACGCGTACGCGTGCTATAGGAGACCCGGTGAAATTCGAATCGTGTGCCGCGATTTTAATCGGGGGGAGGGATCGGGGAAGGGTTGAACGGAGAACGATGGCTGTTGTAACGTGGCGGGTTTGCTCGATCGACGTCCATCGGCAAAAACCGTTTGAGAGACTGAAAGCAGAAACGAGGCGAAAGGGTGGAAAGTGGCTGACTTTTTGGGCTGGACCCTTAGAGAGGACGGCGGAGGTATAAGAAATAATAAACGAGACCATTAAGTCCGTGAATTTTCCTCGTGTACGAGGGTGGAAGAAAACGAGGCGAAAGAACAAAAGCCCCTGAGCTTGCAGTCTTTACATCCCACGGTCTTTATATTTTCATACCGCCCTCTCTTTCTTCTCCGCTCGGCTCAGCCGCGGTCTCCGTCTCTCCGCTCGCCTCTCGCGTTCGCCCTCTCGCTCCTCTTTCTCCTCTTTCTCCTCTTTCTCGCGGAGCGAGGCGCAGTGAGGCAGAGCGAGGCGGAGCGCGAGTCGCTGCGGTGGCCTCTCCATAGACCACGCGCGCTGGACTTCGTAAATTCGTAAAAATATTCCGGCGCGTAATCTGCGCACGGTTTGTTTGCGGAGCGGGGAATCGAAAGGACGCGAATTGAAATCGAATGCCCGGCTCTGACCCTCGGTCGCATTCCTTCGACCCTTCGCTCCGTCCAGATTACAATGTCAATGGAACCATCGGATCGGTGTTTTCGCAGGGAATAAAGAGATTCCTTTCCGGATCGAGCGACGATCAAACGATTACGGAAAAAAGCTAGCCAACCTCGCGGCCGGTAAACAACGGAAACTTTGGCAAAGAACGCGGGATCTCCGGAGGGATCGCTGTCCGCGAACTCGCCTGCCTCTCAAACAGATCGCTGTGGCTCGATAAGGCCGATGATCAATCCGGTCTCTCTTCGCCTTTGTCGCTTGCCGGATCCTTCTCGACCTCCGGGCGTCTCTCCTCGCAGGCGAGTGACGAATTTCGGAAATTTCGCGCAATCGGGTAATCGGATTAGGAGAGCCGTGGGACATCGCGAGCAGTTGACCCGGTGAACGGCGCTAATTAGAAAATCGCGAGACGCCGGGGCGTGTGTAAACTAGCTGGAAGATAACGAGCAGGATCAAACGAGGAGGTCTGGTCCTCTCGCGTGCATCGCACGGAACGGTGAAATAAATCAGGCCAAGATTCAGTGCGCTTCGCTGCTCCTCCGCTGAAAGTTTACCCACAGATTTAGGGCGCGGGCATCCGCCTCTCGTTTAGCGTCATTTTTTTTTTCCGGTGCATGACTCGAGAAGAACCATGACCACCCTCCGCTCCACTGCCGCTTCGCCCCCGGTTCAAGGTTCACCGAACACCCTTATCGACCTCGGCGTGTCCGTCGCACGTGACACCGTAGAATGCACTTTTAAACCGTCTCTCCCTCCGTAAATCGCAAATTGATTTCTCTCTCGTGGTCATTGTCCAATCCACGACCGGGAATCGGGTCGGTCAGCCTGTGCCGAACCACCCCGACGACCAATTCGATAATTTACCGCCTTTTGTGGCGCGTTGCTGCCAAGTCCGGAGACCAAGTCGAAACAGCCTAAGCGAGCGACCAGCTGCCGCACCCTTCTCACTCTCCTCCCACGCTTCTCCAAATCATCGTGCTTCCTTTTCCCTCAAACGTCCACCTTCGTCGTGAAAGGATAAATTTCAAAATTCGACCGGTATACTTGCCTGGCTCTCGCAAAAAGCGTCGGAGAAATCGAAGGAAGGTAAGATTTCCAGCGTCTGGCAAATCGTTCGTTAAGACGAGTTGCAGAGAGATCGCGAGGAAGCTCACTCGGTAGGGGCAGGAGGTGAAAGAGGGGGAACCGGAGGAGCGATGGTATGCGAAAGAAAGGAGGGTAGCGGCGAGAAATATTGTCTCGGCGGACGAAACGCTGGCAAGACACGAACGATTACCGGATCCAGGCGGTGCGAACGCGGAAAGCTGGCATCGATCATCCGCGGGAGAGCGTAATAATTTTAAAGGAGCCAGGGCCGGGGATTTCGCGGGGACTGTCAGCCAGGGGTGTCTCCTTTTCTTCGCGCCGGACTCGGACCCCGCGAATCTTTCTCTCCTCCCAGGGACATCTGTCTACCCGATCCTCGCGAGAAACATCGCTTTTCCTCTTTCTCTCCGACGCTATCCTTACGCTGCGGAATCGGCGGATTTCGCGAGAGGGCTAGGTATTAACGGGTACTCTGCAGCGGAGACTCTCTCTCTCTCTCTCTCTCTCTCGTTATTATCGTTCCGCCGGGTGAAAGGAAATCTATCCGGAATGAAATCGGCGAGAGAGCACGTTTGCACGTCTGTGAGAGGAGGAGGAGGAACTTTTCCATCGATTTCGTACTTCAAATATTTTTCGATAACGTTAGTCGTCGATCAACCGGATAAAGGTTCTTTCTTCTCTGGTGATCGTGGAGCGGCGTCGCGCGGCGCCGTACCCAGCCGAACGATAAAACCATTAAAATCGTCCGGCTAATTTGCCAGATCCGTTTAGACGATAGCCCGGCGAGCGTTTACCCGGATTCGCGACCATCCGAATTACGTTTTCCACGGTCGAGGAGTTCGCCGGCGATTCCGCCCCCCTCGCGGCCCCCTGGTTGCCCCAACCCCTCGCGAGAAAGTGAACTGTCGCGAACTTTACGTTCTATTAGCGGCATTAAATTCGGACGTTTATGGCCGGCCCGATTCGAATCCCGTTCCATATTTCACCGCGTACTTTTGGCCATGCCCGGGGGGCATAAATTCCACGCGGAATCGATGTACACCTCGGACGGCATGTAATATTTTACATTAATTGTACGCGGTGAACAATATCGACAATACAGTATTGCGTTACATCGGGACCACCCCTATAAATGAATACATAACGAGCTATCGATACTGCAGGTGGTAATAATTATATCCACGCCAACCGGCGGTAACCGTTGTTCGATGATGATTCAGGACGTTCCTATTCGGCTGCGTGTTAAAAAAGCAATCGATAGGCTACCGATATCGGCGCCCTCGTTCAATGCGTTTCAATGAGGCCCCCGTTTAATTAATTTAATAACGGGAATGCCGGGCGTCGTTGCATAACGAAAAACGACAAAATACCGAGGCCAGATATCGAAATATTAATTTTTCCAACAAAAATGCAATTACGCCGGTTGGGTTTGATCGTTCGGTTCAATTACTATCGTTTTCCGAAGAAGCAGTAATTTCCATTCGATCCCGTTCCTATCGTGCCCCCCTCGCCTGTCATTACTCACCGTTCCGACAATTCCGCCAACAAATGCATCAACATTATTAGTCCTTTGTGCCTCGAGTGCTCTCGACTTTGAAAGAGTTTCAGCCGAATTGCCAGCCAGACTCTGTCGATACGCTTCGCGTGCTGCAGCCTATCGTACCTGCTATCGTACCTCTTCCTATCGCGCACATACGCGCCTATCCCGTCCCACGCCTACACCTCTCTCTCTCTCTCTCTCTCTCTCTCTCTCTCTCTCTCACTCTCTCTCTCTCTCCTTTTTTTCTATTTATTCTAAAAAACAGCTCGAAAGGATATCCGACGCGGTCGTAAATAGAGAAGTTGCGAGAGGAGGAACAGATACTCCCGATACGTAATAAATACCGAGTAATAAAATAAGAGATGAGTCTGGCGGAGCCGTAACCGGCGTAAGAAGCATCAAAAGCATCGCCGGAGGATGTTGTGCGAGCAATATCCAAAATCTTCGGCATATCCGACAGTCCAATATTTGCCATGGAGATGAACGGTTCGAGGACGGGGTTCCTTCCTCTCTCCCTCTCTCTACCTCTCCTCGCCGTTTACACTCCCGTCACCCTTCTCTCTACCGTTCCTTCGATGATCCGCTACGACACGCTTCTCCTCGTCGTTGCTCGTGAGCGCGATTCGCGGTTCTAACCGTATCTCTTACCGATAATTCGCCGAGCTGACCAACGATTCGGAAAGATGGTCTGTGACCGCGGAGGAGCCGAGCCACGGCTGGAAAAGGCTCGAACTGGTTTTTGTCGAGCTGTTGGAACCTCCAGAGATAAGTAACTCGGGTAATTTACAAGCGAAGAAGAGGTACGGGACATTCGGCGCGGTGGAATCTACAGCCAATCTCCCCTGTTTGCCACTGGAGAGCTTTCCATCCGACCATTCCCGCGGGCTACTTCACCGGGCATCGATTTCTTTTTTTTTCACCCTTTTTTCCTTTTTCTCTTTTTTTTCTCCCAAGCAGATCCGCCGTCGCGCGGCATTGAACGTTCCAACGGGCTAGCTAACGATACCGCAAGGAGAAGCAGCGTAACGCGTGTATTTACGGTTTGTCTTAGTCCTGCTGCGCCGGTGAAAGAGTAGCCGGGATAAGTACCGGCTGGAATAAGGATGCATGGAAACGATGGAACGGAACGAGGGTCGGCGGAACGTCGATACGACGTCCTCTATTCGAACAGTGCTTCACCGTGTACGATTCGTCGTTTCGAACGGCGGGATAAAAAGCAATATTGCACGGGGACAACAATGGCCGCCGTTGAGAAGGAAAGGTCGATATCGTTGACGGTAGGACGACCGCGATCACGACGACAACGAGGAGGAGAACGACGCCGACGACGATGCATGATTTGCGGGCGTCTTTCATCGGAGCGATCGGGAAATGCTGAGCACGGCGGCGGGAAAGTGGCCGCGATAGTTAGGTGGACAAACGACGGCTAATAAAACGGAACTGGAGCGGAAAAGGAATCGAAATAGCCGGGGGTTACTACGCGGCTGTTACGATGTATTATTGGATAGAGCGGCGATAAAACCGTAATTGATTCTAATGCAAACATTATTCACGCGGATCCATACGTTGCAGCCGAAGCACGCTGGAACAAGAAGCCCGATGTTTTCCCCGAGATATTCCATCCAATTTTCCCCGCGAGACACGCTTTCTTCCGCGCGATAGCGCCCGCTTAACCCTTCGCCACCGGCCAACTCTCTATTCTGTATCGGCCATATTTCCGTAATCTTCCGTTACTCGGTTACTCGTATTCCCGTCTTCAACCGGATTCCCTATATCTTCCTATTACGCTGCCACCGATCTTCCCTGCGACTTTACGTCCTTACGATCCATCCAAGAAGAAGCTGCGAATCGCTCCGCGTCCACCGTTCCAACGCCGAACGCGCGACTGTCGGTTTTTCCGAAATTTTTTCCGACCCCCCTCCCCCTCATCCTCCGGCCCGACCTAACGAACCTAAATCGGCGACGATTGGACAAACGAACCTCGGTCGATATTTTCGTACGATAATTTTTGCCGCGTATTCGACGTCGTTTATGTCGATACCCCTCTGTCGTTGCTGCACACCGGTGATATTTCACAGCGGATTATTCGCGTTATAGTTGTTCGTATAATACGAGGAAAATTCTCCGTACAACACGATTTCCCATAGCTCGAGCCCGTACAACGCGCAATGATTAACCCCTTGCGGTGGAACGGCGATTCTAGCTCGTCATGAATTTTCATGCCAAACCGCACAATGACAAGTTACATTTGTCATGCGACTGTAACACTTAACGCGCCCCGACCAGCGCCGAATCTATACGAGTCACGAAATTTTCCCGCAATTTTACGCCGCGCGAAACAGATGCATAATGGCCGGCTGGAATCAAATGTCTCTCCGGTAGGCAGTTTTTCCTAATTAAATCGTAACGCAAGAGGTCAACCGCGTGATACGGGAGTTTACCATGCGCATACAGGGTGCCCCGTTTCGCCCGACGTAGCAATACTATTCGTTGTAATACCGTGTCTCCTGTTTAACGGAATATCTCTTCTCTCCAATTTTTCCTTCGAAAGCTCGACAATCCGACGGAGGATTAATTCTTCGAAGCCGCCTTCTTTCCTTACAAGAGCTCGGAATTACGTAAAATACATGCAACTTCATCCGGTAGCAGTGGTACGCGCAAACAATACGCGCAAATAACTCGCATCAGTCAGCGGAGACCGTGCTCTCGTAACGTAAACACGCGATTCACGAGTCTCACATCGTATCAAACACAGCGTCTGTAACACGTTTACGGTGTAATTTTTCCGCTTACGCGCAAACACCACGCGTTTTATAGGATTACTTTGGTCACGCCAAGAGTCAACGACTCGCGCCCTTTGGTGCCCGGATGGTCTACGGTGCTTGGAAATTCGGAGCAGACAAGCGAGAGCAGAGCAGAAGGATCCTCCGCGTCCTTGGCCTCTCATAGAAACGTTAAAGAGGAGAAAGCCGCGAGATAGACAGGCGCGGATAAGCGGAAAGTAACGACCGAGGACGAGGGCGAGCGGGTTATGCGGTGTTATCGACGATATTAGGCCGAATTCAATTCGCACTTACAAGCGTGTTAACAGTTACAAATGACCTTGTTGACCAAACCTGTCGGCTGTTCCGTGCAAACCGTCTAATGACCTGCCGCTAATAACTGTTACCGCTCTTGTAAGCGCGTTCAGAATACGGACCATTAATTCCGTGCCACTAAAGTGTATTAGCGCTGCTAATTTACCAGCCCGAGCCTGTTATTTACAGTCGCGTCGTCGCGATAGCCTCCTTCGGCCGACTTTGCCACGCAGGATTCGTCGAATTTTTCCTCAGGTGTCTTCGAGTGTACCAACGGTAAAAATTTGTCCAGATAACCATGGTTGACAGGTAAGAGTCAACGAACGGTAATAACGTTGAATCTATCAAGGATAGGACTAAGTCGGCCAGGCCAAAAGGTAATTACCAACGGAGATAAGCCGTAGATCACTGCGCGGCAAGAGAATTTCCTTTGTATTCTAAATAGACGATAAATATCGAAACGCCGCGGAAAGTTTTGGGCGTTATTGCCAGTGAAATCGACGATATCGCCGAATCGCGCGCTACGCCCGTTAGGATAAAGGACAGCCATGAAAAACTGTTCCCCTGCCGTCTTTGGGTATCATCCACTCGAGCGTGGGGGTGGACACCGAGTATTAACATATTTACGAGCGCCATGAATTCAAACCTGCGCCCCAACCCGCACCGCCATCGCGCTTTCGCTCTTTATTTCGCCCCATCGCGCCCCATCGCGCCCCATCGCGCCCCGTCCTCTCTCTTTCCTCTTCCGATCCGCTTCTCACCCTTCCTCCGGCCGACCAAGACACGTCGCTTCCAGCCAGAAATCGACATCGATCGACCAGCCGAGCGCATCGAGAAAATTAGTCGAGCGTGTCTCTTGTCCTGGCGAAACCCTTCCCTGTCCCGGCCCTCCTTCCGCTACTTTTCACCCATTCTTCGCACTCGTAAAAATGCGCGTGCAAACTTATCCGAGCACGTACGCGATATCTCTTCGCTTCCCCCGACTCGTCGGCTTTCCTCCTCGCGCCGCGGGGCGCCGCTTGATCCCCGCGCCGCGAGGATCGCGACGAGGAGGCCGACGAGAAGGGCGGCGCACAGCCGGATGAGTCACGAGAATGCGTCGAGTGTTTCCGAGACAACGACCGGAAAATTTAATACGCCCTGTAGGAAGGAGGCAGAGACCGGTCGCGACCCTCGAGCGAGCGATCGGGAGGCTAGACAGGTATTAACCTTCTTCGGATTCGGCGCAACAAGTAAACCCGAGGCCAGAGAAAGGCGCGAGTGTAAGGCGGAAATGGCTGCCGGCGAATTAACGTCCTATCCTCGAAACCATCCAGAAGCTCCGTCGCGACTGCTTACCGCGTTCATTGCAATTTTAGGAATAGAGGGCTCCGGCAAAAGTGCAGATCGAATTAGGCTAATTCGATAAGCTGGCGCGCGTCTCCGGGCTGTTGCGGATATTTCGATCGGCCGTGTCAATTTTAATCGAGGCTGATAATGCGACTAATACGACAGCCGAAAGAGAGTCGTCCGTTGGAATTAGGCGGTTTAACGAATGGCAATCGAGTTAGGTCGACGAATTTTCCGTCCTCGCCGGTCTTTGATCGCTGCGAATCAGATGGACGGCAAGTGATTAGCCGAGAGTGTTTTCGCGTTTCTTGAATATCCGAGAGCTTCCCTCACTCTTCCAACGACCTCGCGATTCTATAAATGCCGGCGTTCCCGGTAGATGCGAAAGCTTTTAGGTTGCCGCGAATAAATACAAGCGTTTCGTTTTACCCGACTCCTCGATAGTCGATACCGCCTTCCTCCGAGTTCTTCTTCTTCTTATTCTTTTTCTCCTTCCTTCGGCATTCCTCCTCGGTCCACGACTTTCGCCTCTCCGACGTTGTTATCTCGCCGACGGTCCGAGCAAGCACCCGGTCAGGTCGCGCAACGCGAATCGATCAACCTCTCCTTCCTGGTCTTCGCGACAGAGATCCGCGCGGACTTCGCGGTTGATACGAATCTGTTCCGACAGCGATCCGAGGATAGACGCGCGTTCGAAGTAAAAGCGAAAACGAGAGAGGTTAAAAAGATAGAAGCAACGCGTGGTGAACGGCGAGGATTTCGCGAAAAGAAGAGCCAAGAGGCGAAGACGCGTCTGGTATCGGAGTACGATAGGCCAAGCACCGTTGTCCTTTGGCGACAAACGCGATGTTTCGAGACAGCGACGAGGATAAGGTGTCCGGATCGGAGTTCCCGGACCTGGAGGATTTCAGCGTGGAAATATTCGCGAGGAATGTGGCAAGTAGAAAAGAAAAGGAGGCCCCCGCGAGGCGTAGCACTTTCGCAGCGACCATGGGACTTCCGTGGCCGAAAACGTGGGAGCTGTATACAAACACGGTCTGCTCGGCGCTGGCATTGAAAAGATGGAGAAGAATGCAAAAAGAAAAGGAACTGTTGCTCGGTGGATAGAGAGAGAAGCGTTGGCTGCGGAGTGGTTGCATTCACCGGGGACGCAGGCATTCGTCTGAAATCGATATACCAGCAAAGAGTAAACGGAAACGGATCTGCTGACACAGAAAGGTGACTGAACAGTAGTCGTCTTTGTATGCAAACGGCGCGGTTCGGCGTCGGGACGCGAAGGGTGGAGGAGCGGAGAGAGAAGGCGAGAAACTGGCACGACGCTTAGGGTAGTAGGTTGGCCTACACCGGCAGGTAGCTAGGGTAACAGCTAGGGTAGTAGCAGCTAGCTGGCTTCTATCGCTTGACGAATTCCCTAACGATAACTTTATTCGGCGAGTTGCCGCGATATATTTCCCTCGGCAAACATCAACGTCCGCATTTGCCCTCTTACTCCGCGTCTTCCGGATAATCTGGCGATTTGTAAAATCGCTTCTGCGGGCTGATCTCGGATCCGACGTCGTCGCACAGTGACACACTTCCTCTTATTCGGCTCGGTTATTCCAAGCAACCGCGCAGGCGCACGCTCGCGCGGATTCCGAGCGGAGCGGAACGCCCGCGAGCGGAACGATCGATTCGAAAAGAGCTTTCCATCCGAGACGACTCGCGCGCGGACAATCGCGAATTTTATCTCATTTTCCACCGCGATAATTCCTCTATTCGAACGTCGCGAAGGAGGTTGCGGCGAAGGGGGAAGAAGGAGGGAAATTTTTCCACGCCGACCGGTTTGATTCCGTCGGCCGCTCTGCCGAAATTTCCAGAGAGAAAAATAGCATTTCACCGGGCAAAAGATAACCATCGATCACCGGGGCCGGGAGAGTGAGTTGGGACCAGGGTGGGACCGGGACGAAAGGGGAGACAAAAATACGATTCCTTTCGACTTGTTGACTTTCCTTGGATTCGCTCCCACGCGAGCCGAGAATTTCTTCGTTTCTGCTGTACGCCAGCTATACTACCCCTTCTGCGTCCCTTTCGCCCTTCGCCCTTCGCCGTGCACCGGCTTCATCGGAATTCCGTCGACCTTGCCAAGTCGAGAGCAAATCTATTCTGGCCGGCGTTTCTTCTCTTCCCTCCTTCTGTCTACTGCACTCGCTAAAAAGCCTTTCCTCCGCGTATGTGCCACAGGTATATTTATTATTCCGCAAATATACGTGTTTCCGATAGCGGGCATGTGTGTGCGTTTAGGAAATACTACGTGCCACCAGGAATATTTATCATTCGCCTGACGTCGTGTATGCTATTTTTTATAATATCGTATAATCCGAGTATACGCTGCTGCGCCAAAGTACGCGAACATTTACATTCGCTACCTTCACCGAGCGAGATACCAACGGGAAATGCGAGTCTCGAGATCGGATCGGTAAAATTGCAAAATAATTCACAGACGTATAAAGTATTCCCGGTATATGTAACAGCGTAAAGTACCGTTACCCCGAAGATATCGTCGATTTTCCAACGGACTCGCTAGCGCCACCGCTCCGATAGACCTACCGATCTCCTTCTAATTTTCCCGAAACCACTTTCCCGTCTACGTGGTATTACTCGAAACACCTCGGTTTAACGCGTTCAACGGGTGTAATCGCGTCTGGATCTAGAACGAAAGCCGTGGCCATTTTCCTCGAAGAGCGCGGGAAATTTTCTCCAGCGACGGGTATCCCGGTGAAATCCGACCAGCATCCGCGACAAGGTCATGCCGGAGAAAGAGAGACAGAGTAATCGTCGATCTTCGAGACAAATATTATTCCGAAAAATTGGATTACCGTTATCGGCACTCACCAAACGTCAGTGGCAGCCTCGAGCCCCGACACGTGCGTCCGCGCCGCGACGCCGGCGTCTGCAAAGGCTTCGAGTGGCCTGCGAGATCTCTCGCCTATCTCTTCCCACCGCTATCCAATTTCTCTCTTCTCTCCTTCCCGACCTTCCTTGCCAAATTCCCCGACTCGCCGAATTTTCTCCGCGAGATCTCAATTCTGTTCCTCCGTCCTCCTTCACCCTCCCAGTCGCGGACTTTGGTCATCGCGATTACGTCTCCGTGACAACCACCGACAGGACTCCGTTCGACCTGACCACCGGCCACCTCTCTCCGGCTTCCTCTTCGTTTCATAGACGCGACGTTTCGCCATTACCCGAAGCGACGCCGGAGTTTTGCGCGAAAGTTTGCGGACGGTGAAGAATACGCGCGGAACCAGGGTAGGGTGGATGAATTTTAGACTAGGAAAAAAAGGGGCGGGGAAAAAAAGAGGCAAAGGAAGAGAGACAGAGGCCGGTGTAATACTCTCTTTGATAACTTCGTAATACCTCTCGTCTCGTAATACCGGGATTAATACAACCCCGAAGCTTTGGTCCTATACCGGTTTATAGAAAGCTGCAGCCACACACCTGCTGACTTATACGATTGACGCTAGCTGCGTGCAGTTTTGCATCAAAGGGACTCGGAACGGATTAAGCGATCCCAAAAGCGCTTCTTGCCCGCCCTGTGATTATAAATAAACGGAGAATTAAGCGACCAGGCCGATTAATCGGGTCGAAAGCGACGAAAGCTGGGAATGACACCCGGGCTTGTGGTGAATTTGTCTTGAAAACGTTGCGGAGAACCGCGCCGCGGCAGCGGAAGAATCGAATCGGGATTAAAACACCTTTCAACCCCCCGTGCTCTCGCTCTAGCTTTTGGCGAATGTTTCGGCCGAATTAAAAAGCGCACGAACAGCCGGGCACTACTACAAAAGCGTTTCAGAAAAATTGAATACGTGTCAGGTTCCAGGCATCGGAAATTTTCGTTCCGCTGCAAGCTGAAACGTCATGGCTGCTTTCGTCGCTGGCGCACGCCTGTAGATAATGCGAATATCGAACATTCCGCTGTTGCAATTTAATTTTTCCACGATTTCAAGCACAAACGCCGAGCTTTTCCGTCTTTTTTTTCCCTCACCCCGCTCCTCGACCGTCCTTTTTCTCTCTTCCTATCTTTATTTCGAAATAAACGACCGTCGCTGATAGCGCGTAATCCTTTGTAAAAATATCGAAAAGGATTAAAAAGTTTTTCGACATCATCTATATTCATTGTCTTCCATCCGTGTTTCCCGTTCTTTCCCGGATTCTTCCGTTTCATCCGCTTCGGGTCGTTATAAATATCGCGCGGCGTATCGCCGGAGCGTAAAGCCGGGTGGAAACGAAAACGCGCGCGCGCGCGCAAATGTAACGGCGTAAGACGGAATACATCGGACGGATCGGGGCGAAAAAATATTCGCTTCCATTTCACGCGAACGGCCGCGGTTTCTACGCGGATTTGCGTCGTTTCGCGTTAAAATTAAAACGTACCGCGGGCAAAAAATCGCCCGATGAATCACGCAAGAGCAGATTACCTTCCACGCGCGATATGTTACAACGCTTCTGTCCGCGTCTTCCGTTCGATCGATAACGTTAACGGTCCGGATCGGGCGCCGATAACCGTCCCTATTGAACCTTCCCCCTTCGAATAATAAATATATTCGCTGAATGCGAAGATTCGCGGCGAGCTCGCGAGAAGACAAGGAGCGGTTTATCACCGCGGCGAATATCTCGCGCGATGCCGTGTAATCCGGCCGGTCTCCGCTCGCGGATCGTAAACCAAACGCTCGCCGCGTCGAACGCCAACAGATTTTCTTCTCCCAGCCAGCCTGTATCCCCTGCAAATCCACTTAACTTAAATCGGATGAAGTCGAAGTTTCCGCCGGGTTTATAATATCCCCGGTTAAGGAAAAACACGTGTCTACCGTCGATAGAATCGCAACAACGTCCGGACCTAGTAAAGATCCTGGCGAAGATTAGAAACGGCGAAATACGATAATTCGGTAATTATCGATGGATAAATCGATAGATGGATGAATGGAGAGTGGTGGAGAGGGAGTACGGTGGAAGGGTTTTAGGCGCATCGAGGAGGAGTGGCAAGACAGCGAGAGGCAACTAGTGTACAAATGCAGAGCAAGTGCATTTCACGGGCTATGGTATTTCAGAAATTTCCCGATACCGTCCCTCTCTATCGACGTTCCTTTACCACCCTCTTTTTCGATTGCGCCAAACGCCGATCGACCCACCACCGACCCCCGCAGGCATCTCGGGGGAAGGCACGAGGTGGAAGGATTTCCACGCTTCTCCGTATAGGCGACCTGTACGTATTTAAGGAGAAAACGGGAAAGCCGGTCGATCTCTGGCTTTTATATTTTCTTGGACGGACCGGTTACCCGGTCGAGACAATAACTACCCTCTTGCCGCCAGCCCGGGGATTATGAATGCCGATTTCGCTGAATACCGTCTCTCTCGACAACGGGATTCGTTAGAATCGGCCGAGAGCCGCGATTCGACACATAATTGCGATTACCCAGTCGGTACTCTCCATTCATTTGTGCCTGAATGCCAGGAATTTGGATCTCTCCGGGTGGAGAACGTTTTATCGAGGGAACCAACGCGAATGGACTGTATCTTTTTTATATTTACCTTCCCCCTCCCCCTCCATTATTCTCCGCCTGCGCCATTTTGCGCGGCGATTTCGATGTCGGGGACGATCCGTTTGTTCGAGGGAGCAACGAGGCAGAAAAAGCCTTAACCGTCCGTTGCTTCGCCGCAACGTCGCGCGTCGTTCCTCGCCAGGCGTCGCGGCGCGGAGGGGTGGACTCGAAGCCGAAGCTTGGCCGTTGAAAAATTTAGCCACGGGTAATTGGGTCGATGGAGAAAGCCTCTCGTTTCCATGAATCATGCAGCGCGCTTTAAGCGTCCGAAAACGTCTTCGACGCTGCGGCGTCTCTGCTCGTTAGGTCGCCGCGACCCCTCGTTTCCCCGTGGCCGAGTTTTGAATTTTTAATTTCCGCTCGTTGATCGAGGCCAGCGCGTGGGCAAACGTCCGGGGAACACGCGCCACTCTCTCCCTCCCACTCTCTCTCTCTCTCTCTCTCTCTCTCCCTCGAAAGAAGAGACGCGTGCCTCTGCTCGACCGAGATTTCTAATTCTACTGGATAGAAAAAACTCGGGAAAATTCGAACCAACTCCGTGGAAGGAATCGAAGGCTGGATTTAATCCGCGGATCGAGTCGAGGCGGTATCGATCGAGCGACGCGGATAAATCGCGTGTTCCGTGGCGTAGAGGATAGTCGACAGGGATGAAGAGAGAGAGAATTCGCGGAGGAAATTACATTAGGTCGGCGCAAGTGGGAACGAGGAAAAAGACAAAAGGATCCCATTGTACCAATTAGAGGGGGGCGCGGGTTAAGAAAGGAACGGTCTCACGTTTCTTTTCAGTGGCACGAAGGGGCCCCCGGTAACACGGGAGCCGGATTTTCAAGTCGGACGAGCCCCGATATAATCGAGCCGGTCTAGCCCGGTCTTAGAAGGTTCAAAGTGCGGTATTGCGTGTGCACACGCGTGTACGTGTGGCGCGAGTGCGGGTGCGCCACCGACACACGCACGCCAGCGTTTGCAGGTACTCGCTCCGGCGCAGGTTTCACGGTTCAACGACAACGCGAACGGACGTTTGAACGCGGCAGGTAAAACGTGAACGGGAGCTGAAGCAGGTAACCGGTACCCTGTGCCTGACAGCTATGCAACCGTGGCCTCTCTCTTCCCGCTTCACCGTCTCCGTTTTACATGATCGCCCTTGCAATTCTCCCCCCGTCGCTACCCTCTCTCCCTCTCTTCCTCGCGTCTTGTATCCTGCGTGGTGCATGCGTGCGAGAGTAGAAGAAGTTAGGAGAATAAATAAAAGTCGAGAGGAAAGAACGGTGGAAAAAGCGAAACAAAGCGGTCCGGCTACGGGAATGAAATAAAAGATGGAAAAATGGAACGGAGATAAAAGCGAGCGGTGGAAAGTACAAATAGAGAACGGACGTGGGAGAGGAGAGAGGGTGAAGGGAAAGGTCGGGGGGAGCACACGTCGGAAGCAGGAACCCTAGCACGGAGGAGAGGTTCCGGGATCTCTCGTTGCTGATCGAATCGTTCGTGCATACTTCGCAAGCGGGATTAATTCGACTGGGACTAATTCGAGAATTGGCTGGGAGGAGAAGCCGGCTGGTCGGCAGGGCCGTCGGCGGGGCCTGCGGCCGATCCGCCGCAGAAATCGACCGAAGACTGGTTTCGCGACTTGCGCGAATCTTCCCGGTCCACCGTAGTTGCCAACTTGTCGCGGATTTAACCTTTGTCCCCTGTTGTCCCCTGTTGTCCCGCCACGTCTGGACAGTTCGATCGTTTCTCTTCGCGCCGATGTAAATATCCCGAGCATTCCGCGTCCGTCCATTGCCTCCGATATGACGCAACGGCGAGCTCTATGGACACTTTGCCCGGTAAATTCGTACGGAAACGTAAGCGTATTAAAGTACTTCTCGATGCTACTCGAAACCCGGCTCGTCAGCGACAAACAACTCTTGCTCTCCGCTTCCACGGCTATCCGACGCTTCTCCGTTACGCGACAATCCGGTACCCTCTCTCTTTCTCTCCGTTTCGCGCGTTTTTTCCGTCGAGAAAAATTTGGAGGATAAAATTACTCGCCGAGTATCGGAGCTTCGAATGACCGTGAACTTCCCTTTCGTTTAGGGCCCCGATCTTTCTCTCTTGTCCCCCAAAATTTTAGATATCTTTCGGTTCTATATAAACAATTCTTTCTTCGGCGAACGAATAAATTTCGGTTATATACGGTTTGTCGTATTTCCTGTCGCGATGGAAGAAACCGACCGTAACTGTTCCATGGAGTCTGAGAAGGGCCTAGAACTTTTAAACAGGCCAAAGAGTTTCTCTTAGATCTATCGTAATTTGTCGAGATTTTCTTACGAAGATACTATTAGTCCTACATCCTAAAATCGGACAAGTGGTACATCCGGTTTTCATCTACTATCCTCGTATTTGCCCAGCAACGTAATTATAATCGTATTCGTTCTCGACTTTTTCGTTAAATACACCGAGAAGAGGAAAATTTCGTTTCTTTCTTAAATAGTACGAGTAAATAGGTATCGATAAAACTTCAACGACATCAAACGCCAGCCCCGGTTCAAAGCGGAAACACGGTTAAATCGCGAAAGCGGGAGTTTTATTTTCGAACGAATGCGCGGAGAATAATTTGGAAATGCAAATTACGATGGCTGGGCCGCTGGAGGGCCAGAGCCGCGCGATCCATCCGCTCGAAAAATAACGACGCAATCATAGCCGTAATTGCCGTATCTCCGATGCCGGCCACATTGAAATAAACAACAATCGGGGGGTCGGAACAATCCCATCTGTTCATAACGGATAAACAATGCGCGATATCTTATGCGTACACCGGGTACATGGGATGCACCAACGGCGAACGTCGCAACTCGCAAGGAAACCATTTCCTGCATAAAACAAAAGGCGCGCAACACGATATCCCGCGAGTTTCATACGCTTACGTCTCGTACATATTTCAGGCACGTCCTGCACTTCGAGATACGGAACCGTATCAGGATGCACCGACCCGCTGCACTTTGTTCGGCGCGCCAGCGCGTCTTTCCCTCGCGTTCCGTCCCAAACCTAACCCAAACCTAACCAAAACCATTCCCGAGAACTCTGTTTAGAGACGTATCAACCGCGCTCTTCGCCCCGATCCTTTGTGCCGCCATCAATTTTTCTCTTGTTAGCTCGCGCGCTTTATGTACCGGGTACTCTGCGAAACTTCCACACCGCCCAACAGCTTGCCACCGGCCCGAAAAGGGGCCGTGAACTTTTGTTCCCGGTTTACCCTTAGGCAGACACGGGATATTCCGTGTGGTCTAAGGATTCGTTCATTGGTATACAATAATCGGAGCGAGAGTAAGAGTAGAGGGGAATCTAGCGAAGATTCAACGGTGACAAGAAGAATTTTTTCAATCGGAATTTTCCTTTCGCGCATTCCTGCTTTAAGAAAATAAATCAACGTTTACTCGTACCACGATACGCCTGCAACTGATATATTTACCTACCTTCGTCGTACCACCGATGTAACTAGGAATTTTATTTCCATCGAATGGAAAGCTACCGCGACAGTGGAAGACTCTCGAAAAATGGAGTAACAAGAGATATCGAGAAACGGATTACACGCGTACCAAAGGGCAGATCACGCAGCGATGGCTCGAATGCGGAATAAACGGAAAATTCGAAAATAGTCGCATAAACCGTAGGTTTGCCGTTAAATATAGCTCGAATAGCGTGACGAAAATAATAGGTATCTCTGTTCGGTATGAACAACTCGTGATGAGCTAAACGTCGTCATAGTACTCGGATTAATCTACCCGGAGCACGCTGCTCGTTGGCCGGCATGTCGGGTGTTGGAAAAACCATTGATATCCTTGTCGTCAAATTATATCGAATAGTCAAACGGGAGTGTATACACTCGTATCGACGTGTGATACTCTGCGAGAATAGAGCGAACCGGGGTGACCACGTGTCGATTAAAACCACGCATCGGTTGTAGACTATGCGACGGGAATAAAAATGAAAGCGAGAACGAGGATTGAAAATGAAAGCTTGGAAGAACCGAGGTGGCCAAGTCCGCGGCGCTATCTCGCGGATAGAACAATCGCGGAACTGGGAACGACGGACGGCGGCGTCTCGAGATAGAGATTGGAAGTTGCGGTTCGAAGCGAGCGGAAGCTTTCATCGGCGAGCGGAGAACTGGGCGAGCACTGATAGAAGTATCATTGTCTGGCAAAGGGTCGCGTAGCCGTGGACAGGGAACGCGCACCACTCGCGCCTAGTTCTCTATTAACATTTCGGCTGGGCGTATCGTATATCCAGGAGGCAGTGCACAATTCCGTATCAGGCTCCTTTGTATTTTCCAAGTATAACGATCATAATAGGCCTGGTCCTCTCTCTCCCTCTCTCTCTCTTTCTCTGTCCGCGCGGGAATACAATTGCTCGGGGAGGTCGCCTGTATACGAATGCCATTGATTGCACAAGTGGCGCAACTTGCATTCTCGAGTGGTAATTGGTCAGGCCCTGTGGCTCGTTGCGCGATGCATCTTGGGTTTATCGACCTCGGAACGTGGAAATTGGCTGTGCGCTCCGATGGAGAAAGTAGATCCTCTTCCACCGCCTCTTCGCCATTCGTCCTTGCGTTTTCCTTCGGGAAAATACGCGCCGCGCGGGGCAAAATGGCCGGTGAGATTTACGCCCGGCGAGAAGCGGGAGGGTAAAAAATATTTCGCGAGGGAAAAGGTTGATTCGCGCTGCGAGATACTCGCCGAATCGAAAGTCGGACGTTATTTCCGGGACAATAGTTAACGCGGCAGGCTGGGGGTCGGCGATGCGGGAGAAGGGAATGCACCGAGAGCGCGATTATCGTGGATAAGGATGAAAATGCGAGACGGCAAGTCGACATTGAGTCGGGGTATTTTGACAACCGGCTCAGTTCGCGGCTATTGAAAAATTTCCTTAACGCTCGAGTTCCGCCGTGAAGAGATTCTCCTATTTACGCAGGAATACATGTCCGCCACTCGACCTATTTCGCCGCGCATTTCGGCGTCTTCCCGAGGCAGCTGTATCCGTCGAAAGTAGAAATTCTCTACGCCGGCCGAGTTTTCATCGTTAGATCCGCCTCTCTCGGTCTCTCCGCGCTGGATCTTCTCGATCGAAGGAACGAGGTCGCGTCAAACGCGTAATTAAGTCGTCGATATAACGAGGGATTGGCGAGAGATCTCGGATGGAAGGTTGGCTACTCGGAAAGAGCGATCGCGTGGGAGAGGGTTCGTGCAAGAGAGTTGCCTCGCGTGCACCCCCGCTGCTGGTCGACTAGCTACGTTCCTGCACGGGCATTTAGAGTGGCGATAATGACGCGTTTAAAGCTTCGCCGAGGGAAACCCGGTGTTTCGGGCTATCTCGCGAGTGATTTTTCCAGCGTAATTTTCTGCTACCTAATCTCGTTGATAAGTCAACAATGATCGCGGCGAGATTAAGGCCGCTGGTAATGAACAATAATTACGGGCGCTAAACGTTCAAAGGAAAGAAGGTCGGGGGGTGGGGGCGGAGAATAATTCCGCGGCTGCCGCTTTAAAACTACAAATTCAACCGAAATTTATTCCCCGTAAACCGGTGCCCCTAATTGCGCCAGCCGGATAACAAAAATATAAATTCGTTGAAATTAAGTTGCACGCAGGAACAGCAAGAGTGCAAATAAGTAAATACCGTCGCTCGTTAATTCCCGTTTATTTCCCTTATATTTCGGAAGGGATTAACGTTGTTCCTATGATTTACCGCGAAAAACGCCCGGCTTATTTTCTCCCTTATCTTCTCTCCCGCTGCACCGACTCGTCTCCCTTTTTTTCCTTTCGAGCCTCGCTCCTTCGCCGGCTACGCCGGTGGAATCGCGAATTCGCCGGATAAACGGCCGGCGTGAAAGCGACGCGTCTTCGTACCGTGAATTAACTTTGCCGAAAATTTCCAGGGAATTCTGAAATGTCCGTGTCGCGCGGTAAAACTAGTCCCCGAAAGGCGAATACGAGGGTGGAGGAACGAGGTAAATAACGTGACGCGAACCGCGTCGATACAGTCTAATTACAGGAATAAGAAAAAAGTCACGATCTCTGTGACCCGATCCGATGATTGCGGGCTTCCTCCAATTAATTTCACGCGATTATATTCGTCGGACTTTAATTTAAATGAATAAATTACGTCTGCGCGTCCGCTTAAATGGGTCGTCCCATATTTACGACCGCGTCGAATACATATATTATCGTTGCCCGCCAGTTCAGCCAGCAGGAAAATTACAATTTCAATGACGAACGTGTAAATTATGAAATAATTTGCTCCCATCGTAGATTATTGCATTCGTCCGGCCGGTGGTTAAACGTTCCTCCTGTTCGGAACGTTCGGCGAAACGCGTCCCGGCGTCGTTCCAGCGTCGTTCGGTCGTCTAGCCTGCGAATCCCACGGCTCGGCGATTCGCGAGCGTGCCGGGCGATGAAACGGCGAGATACGGCCGGTTGTTTCCACGCGCTTTATCGAAATAAAGGATAGGATATCGCGGTTCGGCCGGTTACAGCTTTACTCGGCCGCGTGCTTTACGCCGCGCGCTGGCAAAAAAATCCTCGCCACGCGAGCTCTTTGCTCCGGCTCGGTCACGTAGCACGCGGAATATATCTCGGGTACATGGAAGTCTCGCGGCGGGAAAAAAGCGTTAACCTCTTGGACTCGATACGACGAATTCGCGTGCTCGTTTAAATTCGCGTTTAAACGAATCTGCCGTGAGAGAATGGCGCCGGTTCCCAGCGATTGCGCACGTGTGTACACGTATATATATATATATATGCACGCGCGTGCATCGGATGGCGCGGCAATTAGCGGAAAACGTCGGGGGGAAATTTTCGTTTCGGTAAAGGCAACCCGATCCCTCGGTCGTTCCTTGGCGAACAAGCCGCGGCGTGTAAGCTCTGCGGTACCACGCACACTCGCGTACACTCGCGCTTACTCGCGCACACAGAAACTCGCGGCGCGTGCACGCTGCTCTAGGCTGCAGCTCGCACGGAGCCGTTGCATGCACCGCGAGATTGCATAATGACATAATATTCATGGCGGTGCCGTTATGCTCGCGACCGAGTAGGTAATAAGGGTGCAGCGAGAAAGAGGTGGGAGGAAGAAGGAGGAAGGAGGAGGAGGAGAAGTTGATTCGCGAGGGAAAGGAGAAGGAGTCAGTGGCTGAATATACGAGGGTGGTAGAAGCGGAGAAAGGTGACGGAGGTTATAAAGGTGGGAAGAGCGGGTGCATGGGCGGGGAGGCGAGGCTGACGGGCGGCGGACACATTTTTAATTAAGACAGTTTCGAGGCGTAATTAATTTTACGACGGCGCTACCTAACGACCGGTCTTCTGCCTCCCACCTTTGCTCCCTTGCCTCTTCTTTTCTCCGAGCAGCTCTACTTTCAGCTTCCGCAACGTTACCGTCGATTCTGCACCACCGCCAGAATCTCCACCGCGCCGCGCCGCCACGAGCAACCGTCCCTCTTCGCCGCTTTTTAATAACACTGTTTTCGTCCCTGGCTGGCTCTCGTAAGCGACACCATCGCCATCGTCGCCAGCCAGCCGCCTATACACGCGCCGCCACTTTCCTTTTCCACCCCGTTCGTTCTCGCCTTCCGTCGCGCATCCGCTCGGAACCCGTGAAACTTTCCCGAGCGTTCCGCCGCGCATCTGGAGCCGGTGCACACCTCTAGCCGCCGACTACTTTCACCCTCGAACACGTCTTGGCACCCGAGCACCCGCGACCATTGTTTTCCCTCGTTTATTTCCCGCTGATTCCACCGGAGACGGTTAAGGGAGCAGCCAGCCTGATAAATTCCAGCAGAAACAACCAACTTTTCCCGCGGAGGAGGCAAAGTTCGGACAGATAGGAAGAGAGTCCCGCGTATCACCGTTTATTTTTGACTTTTTATCTCGCACCATCTTTCCGTTACAACACGCGCGCGCCCCGCGGAGCGACGGGAACGAGGTCAGAGCATAAATTACCGAGCGTCAGGCGATTTCTCCGCATCCTCCGGAGGACCCTGTCTCTTCGCCATCCATTCCCCCTCCCTCCCTTCTCCCTTTCCGCCCATCCTCCCCTTCTGCCAAAAATCGAAGGAAACTTTCATCCGCGCCCCCCGTGGAACCTGCTGGATTTATGGCCACCACAAATTACGCGTTGCGCCGGAGAAAAATCTTCCTCCTCTTCGCCCAGCCTCTTCGCGTTCCTCGCTTCCATCTCCTGGCCAAACTTTTCCCTCCCCCGGTTGCTTATTTGGGTCCAGAGTGTCGGCTGCTGCTAGTCGATCCAATCGGATCCGATCCAGTCGAGTAATCCCGAGATCCGCGCTTCTTATCCCTAATTTCCCTCGGAATATTCCGATATCTCTCTCTCTTTCTCTCTTTCTCTCTCGGCAGGAAAAAATATTTACGATCTCGTGCTAACGCGAGACGTAAACTCTCGTCGGAAAATACTCCTAATAAAGACCCCGTGTACACGCGAGCAGGTACTCTTTAAACATCGCCGCGAGTAGCGGACGAGAATGTCGTAAACAACCCGGAGCGTCGTTCGAGGAAAAAAAAAAAAAAAAAAAAAAAAAAAGGAAAAGTTGAGCGCTTCTACTCTGCGGCTCGGGGTTTTTAACGATTCACCCTTTGTAGTCTTCTTACGACACCATAACGGATTATCGTTCTTCCGGCGAAAATTTCAAGATAAAGAGACGAAGCGGAAGGGACGGACGGACGGCCGAGGAGGACGGCAGACTGACGCTCTATATTCGCGGCCAAGTTACCGTATTATGCATAATAATCCACCAGCGGCCGCATTGAATTAAAAATGTTACAGAAGCTTCAACAGCCGTCTCCGTTGTTCCGTCCGGTAAAATATATAAAGCGTATTGACGTAGACTGCGAACGATAAAGTAATAAGATCAGCGTCAGCGACTGACCTGTCTGCATAATTTTAGCCGGTCGTTCACCGTCCCGTGTCTACGAGGAACCACGACCGACGTATATTTAAGTGCCGTATATTAAAACCAGCCGGAAGCCAACTCCGCTCCTTTTTCGCCCGTTTGAATTTAAACGCCGTTCGCCACTGAATCGCCTCGCGCGATTTATTTCCCCCGAAACAGCCGGAACGTTACGCGTCTAAGGTTAATCCCGCTGCATCCCCGGTCTCCTGCCTTTTTCCCACCTTTTTCCCTGCCAGCTTCTTTTTCCCGGACGTGTCATTAGCGATCTAGGCGGTGTTTCGAACGATCCGTGCGATTAGGCGACGCCCATTGCGTAAATGTTTCCTACGCAAGGGTGCTGGACTTTCCGAGCAAAGAAAGCGTCGGTCGAATAAAGACTTTTTCGAAGGAAAGCTTTCTAAATAAGTCACTTGTTCCTACACCTTTGTATCGAAGGATGGGAGATCGTTTCTGTTTAAAGCACGTGTTTTCGAGAATACTCTCCGGAAATATTAGACTCGATCTCTCGAAGATGACGAAGTTAGCGAAACTTTGAACGGGTATTTCTCAATTTACTCGAATATTCGGAATATTCGTGGCTATGACTCCTGGTAGTACTAGTAGTGCCGCCATTTTTTCTATTCACCGACATTTTTTCTTTCTATTCGGTACGAAACATATCTGTACTTAACAGGAATCTGTTGAGCTTTTTATTTCGGATAACAAGAGCCTGAATTACGGACACTATCGACAACGGATTTCTAAGAGACCCTTCTGGCAACGGCTAGCAACACCGGCAATTCCCAATCTTTCTTAACAAAAAACGCAACACTCGTTGTCCGAGGATGTGCAAACAAAATCCGTAAATTTCAAAACACCGAGTGTTAATTCTTCGCTGCGAGGATTTTTCAAAGATGTCGAGAAAAATCGAGACACCGGAAGAAATACGGGAGATTGAAGATACGTAGAACGTCTACCGGTGTATCCTTCATCGTTGTAATAAATTAGTAAGTAGTAAAAGCGTGTACCGCTACTAGCGAATCAACCCGCTGCTCCCGCATTTTCTTCCCCCTTTTCTAATTTTATTACTTTTACGAGCGCTCTAAAGTCCCACGTATTTACGCGCGTTCGTCTCGTAATAACCATTAAAAGCTCCAACGGGAAGGTTTTTCCCCGTCTATCGTAACTCCTTGCCGGCGTTACACGTATCCTCGCGCGTTTCCTAAAAGTGTTTTCTAACGCGCCGCTTCCTCCGGTTGCGGCCTCGAGTGGAGAGTTAATTACGCGCACGCGGGAAAAAATCTATAGCCGCGGCCGAGCAACACGCGCTTTTCTTCTTCCCTTTACGGGCAACGCTGGCAATTCGGCTGAAATAACGGTCGACGGTTTATCTGGCCATTAAAGAAAACGAGCTGTTAACGGAGGCGCGCGCCACCGCGGCCCGATAAATGTCCTGCTAAACACCCGGACCTGCCTTACGTGTCTATTCCGTCATCCAAGCGCGCCAACCCCTATCTATCATTCGCCATCTTGCCGGTCGGTCGATAACGAAACCACGTCCCGATCGTAATCCCTTTATTCCTCCCCAGAGGTGCCACCCGTCCACTCGTACGCGTGTTTCTTCGATTGCCGGAGCAACGTCTTCTTCCTCGTCGAAAGATCGCCGCGAAGCTCGCAACGACGCGTCGGGTTTCTTCTCACCCCGAGAGGGGTTCGACTTCCGCCGGGAATACGCGGCGAGTCGCGAGGTAGCAATTAAATTAGGCCCGACGTCTATGATCGGTCGAAACGACGCGGCGCGTCTCTGGTTCGCGCGGCGCAAGGAGAAAAATAGCGACGCCGTGGCCGGTAGTTTGTCAGCGCGTTTCACGCGCGGGAATGGGCTGCAGGTTGCCGCGAGGAGCGAAATGTAAGCGCGAACAGGAGGGCCGAGCGAACGTGCGAGTCCTGCAGGATGATATTTAGTATTCCCGTGGCGTGCACTGTCGCGGCTTATAATATTTCGCGTCATATTAATATTCCAGAGGGATGCTAGCCATGCAGGCGACAGGGGAGAGGGCGAGCAGGACGACCGGTGCAGCCATTGCAGTTACCCAGTGCCGTATCGCGCGAGTGCCGATGTCGAGAGCCGCGTTCCAACCACTATGCCAAGATACTTTCCTAGCAAACGTCGCAGTGCACCCGTAAACCGAGCTTAAAACCCCCTCGTTTTCGCGTGATTTCCCAGCGATGTAGCTGTGACAAAGAATCGAATGCTACGAACAACTTGCCTCTACCGATCGTTTCTTTCCGCAAACGCGGCTTCACTCTTTCGGGTTTCGCGAGTTTCAAACTCTCTTTCCTTCGCTTTTTATCCGTTATTTTCGAGGATCTTGATTCGTCTGTTCCGATTTATTTTTAACCGATTAATAAAAGAGCAAAGCTGAAAGAGAAGCGTCTGGAAATTACGCAGACCGACGGTCGCGTGAGATACGTCGATGCCCTAAATCCCGATACTCGAACAACCACTGGTCGACGGTCGTGCAAATAATCAGGGGTGGAAGAACGAAGAACAATATTTATCGTCTAATCGGGGATTTTTCCTTCCGCATCGGACACGCAACAAAGCCGGCACCACCGAAGCGCAAACATTACCTAAATGTTAAAACAATGGATCGATCGCTTTCACCGGGGCACGCGATAAATCGCTTTTGCGCTCGAGTCTGCAACCCCGCCCGCCCCGGCGACTAGTGACGAAGATGCAAAATCCGCGGCGAGTAACGAGCCCGGCCGAATCAATTTACGCAAAGCGGTTTGCAAATGAATCGGATATCCGGTATAAATCGTGGCTGACAAAGAACGCGTGGATACGTCGTTGACGCGACGCACCCTGCCGTGATTACAGCCACTCCTCTTCGGTTTATCGCTGGTCCTTCCCCATTCTCTCCCATTCTCTCCCATTCTCTCCCGCTCTCTACGTCTCCGCTCGGCAAACACACCTCGGCGCCCCTAACCGGCATGTGTTTGAACGTGTCTCATGAGCACGTGACGATGTCGTAACGTCGTCAGGGTGGTTAAACGGCCGGGAACGACATCTTCAAACGAACCATCCCCAAACACTGGGTCGCCGTATCGATCCCGCGTCGGCCAGAAATCAATTTTTACGCCGACCTCTTAACCTTTTACCTCCCTAACGACTCGCGCGGTCACCTGCCACAGTTATTAACCTCTTGCGGACGGGACCGTGGTCGGACTAAAATTCCCCTCGATGCAACCGGTTTTCCTTCCGAGAATAAAACAAATTTAGATCGCGAAATATTCTCGGAGACCCGTGTCCGTGGTCGAAGAGGCCGAAGGAGAATTCGGAGAAACTCCGAGGGAAAGAGTTGCGTGGCGTCGGGAGAAAACGACAATGCGATTCTGGCGGTTAGGAGTGTTCTAACCGAGAGACGAGGCGGAAGGAAAGGCGGAGGAGCGGGGGCTAACGAGCTGTAGCTGGCCCCGGCAGACAGGAAGCGCGTTAGCTACTCGCTAGCTCGCTCGATCGGCCCCTTCCTTCTTACCGTCGCAATTATCAATTCAAAATCGTGACGCGAATCTAACCAGCCGAAAATTGATTCGGCAGCGGCGCGCAAAATCGGAGGAGTTTCGGCGGGTCGGAGTGGGTCTGTGGGGTTTAATAAGGAGAACGGCGAAGCGTCGGGGCGCGAGAGGAGACCAAGACGGGGAAAACGCGGGCGCGAGGAAGACGGAGCGTGGATGGAGAGATTTAAAGGGAGCGAAGGAACGGAAGGGACCGGCTCGCGGTAGACGAAGCCATTTACGGGCACGTAAGCGGTTTCCATTGTCTATGGAGGTATAATGGAGTAATCTCGCGGTGATGCGCCGCCACCGAGGCCGATAGTCAAATTACGCGCCTCTTACAAGTATATACACAGAACCGCTATACCGACCCTTCCGGTCAGCACCGGCAGGGTCAGCACCGGAATATGTACACCACCCCTTGTGCCAGTGCCGTAACTACGAAACCGGGGTTCCGCGTTATCGACCGGTAATGCGGTGACCGAGCTAATATACAATTAGCGATATCACGCCGTAATACGAACTCGCTGCGTTTGTGCCCGGGCTTCTGGTCTTCGGGCTATCCAGTTTCTGCTCGCGATTGAGTCACGAACGCACCAGCGTCGGGCCCCACTCACCGCGATTACGCCCTCGTCTCGTCTCGTCTCGTCTCGTCTCGTCTCGGCTCTCGCTCAGACCGAGTTAATTTCTCCGCAGCGCTGCCCCCTCCAGACTCCACCCCCGTCGTTCCATCCGAGACTATTCCGCGATCCGCCATCTTTTCCACCGATTCATCAATCACGTCCGACACCGGTTCGAAATAGAAGAAGATTGCTCGCCGGCGCTATCCGGTGGTAGGAAATCTTGGGGCGACTGGCACGGTTAAAAGCACCACCGAAATAGCGATGTTTCGTGTAGGATGATAGTGACCACAGAGAGAAGCGGATGCGCGCGTATGATAGGCGGAGGTCGCGCGTAACCGCGCGCAGCAGACCTACCTACGTCTCTTTCTCGCGGCCGTTAACGAGTGTTTGTGCAGGGCACACGGGAACTGGAATCGGTGTGCGCGCGATGGTTACAGCGATATATCATCGCACGTCCAGAGTCATAACGTGACGCGCAACACGCGGGCGCATCAGTCATTTAGCCGCAAATGGAATCTGCTTCCTTCCTCTTGCAGCGTTTCCGCGCGCCTTGTACGCGGTATTTTGTACGTCCACCGGCATTGTACGCGTGTATGAGTGCGGTTATTCGTCGGACAGGCGAGGGGGGAACGGCAGAGAGGGGTCCGCGTAACGAGCTGCCACCCGGCCAGAAATCCCCCTTCCAAATTCGTAAAACCGCCCTCGACGCGCAGGCCGCGATGTTAATTGATGCCTGTAAGGGAGGAATATCAATAACGATCAAGTCCGTTTATGAACCTATAACTGTTCTTCCGCCCCCTGGTTCGTTAGTATTAATCGGGACTGGCTGATACCGCGGTCCCATCTTGGCAACTATGATTTATACCGGGAAGGGATCGCGAGGAAATCTGCCTCCGCTCCTCGCCCACCCTCTTCCACGGGTTTCCTTGTTAAACGCGGTAATTCGCCGGATCTTCCGATTCCGAATCGCGATATTCCGATCGGCGAACGAGAACGAGTTCCGCGCTGTTTCGCCCTGGCGTTGCTCCTTCGACGTCGTCACGTGTCGAGCGATTGTAAATCAGCCGGTTAGACGGACGAGTCACGAAAAGAGAAGCGAAAAGAGAAGAGCGAGGCAGAGAAAGGCTATCCGGCGATTGGCAGAGTCCGAAATTCCGGCGGAACTTGCCACGGGAACGGGAATTTGCGCGTTAAAATTCACACGGCCAAGCACGCGCGATAGAATCGAAGCTCTCGAGGCGGAAAATTTCACGGAAGGAGCCGAAGAGCATACGTGACCCAGAAAATCTGGCGGAAAGGCCGGAGGAAAAGCGGCACCTGCGTCTCTCTCGGCCGGCTACTTGCAACTCCGGCGACGCTTCCACCCTCGCCCAACCCCTTCCGCTCCTTTTTCGACTACGCGTTTTCTCCTTCGCTTAATGGACTTTAACGAGCGGCAGGACGCGGCGAGAAGGGAAGAATCGATAGGGGACGCCGTGGTTAAATTAGAAAACTCTCCGGAGGCCAATACCGGGGGAATATTTAAATTAGGTGAACGCCCCTTGCAAGGACCTATTCCTTAATGAGCTGGATGAACGATCGAGAGTTTTCGGTGATCCTCTCCGACCGAGGCGTTCCCATTCCCCATCCCGGTCTTACCTTCCCGGTTTTCTCCAAAGCGACCGCGAAATCGTACATTTATCCCTCGATTTAACTCGCACCCTCTTCGCTGGATCTCCGCTCGAAAGAATTTTCCCGCGGCCGACGCCGCTTCTAGTTTACCCCGGGTAACGAGTCAACTCTAAATTTCGCCTGCGCGCTTGTAAATCTTTTCCTCCCTCTTTCTCTCTTTCTCTATGCTTTTAAGCGTATCCTCCTCGTCTTATTCATCGCGCGCGATGAAAATTCTCCGTAAACTTCGCGTACTCCGGACCCGAGTTTTTCTAACTCGTAGATAAACGGATAAACGAATAAACGAACGGCCGAGACGATTTAAATATCGTTCGTTTAGCCGGATAACGAGCAATAAGGAGGAAATCGGATTGGCTGTTTGGCGATGACAAAATGATCCCATTCGAAACGAAAATTACGAATTAGATGACCCCTGATAGAGTTTTGCCAGGGAGGTGTTACCGGTGTATTAACATGGTACGTTAATGATGCCGGGGTATACACCACTTTCTACGGTCATGTAAACGTAATAACGCGCATCAGCCTACAGTGCCCTCGATGATTAATATTTCGCTGTCCAACGATAATACTATTACACTAACGTTACAGTAATTATTCCTACAGCTCGACGGATTATTTTCTATCGAATGAATAACTAGACACGCTACATTATTAAATTGCCGTAATTCGACCGGCTTTGTAGCAAAATCCATGACAGAGCGCGCGAATATTGATATCGTCATTTCCGTTCTTAACGTACAATTTCCGCGAAACATGCATCAAAGTGACGCGGAAAATGACAACGTAAATGGGAAATATCGACTATTTAACGAACTACGCGTCGCAGCGTAGTTTCACCGTTCTTGTATTTCGTTCCCCCCATCCGAGCCGCGTCCGAAATCGGGGATGATATTTCCATGTCCGAGGAGAGAGAGAGAGAGAGAGACAGCACGTCCGCGATATCCGGTAGAAAAACCAGGCTTCGCAGGTACGCGAAACGAATTAAGGGATCCGATTCCAGTCGTCCATCCCGCGTGCAACTCTCCTCTCCGAAGAATCCGCCTCTCGATTAACGAAATTAACCCTCGCAATGGCGACGGCGACGGCGACGGTAGCCGCGTTCCGCGACTCTTTCCTCCTGCCCTCGATTCGTTACACGTCCAACAGATATTGGATAACCAAGGATGAGGTACGTACACGGATAACATCCAGGCTCTCTTCCTTTGCGCTGGAACAAGGTGTGCCAAAGGTAAAGAAGAGAAGCGAGGAGAAAGGAGGAGAAAGGAAGAGGAGAAAACTGGAAGGAGAAGGAGAGAAGCGGCGGGATGACGAAGGGGGTTCAGGCACGGGGAAGCATCTTACGCGATCAGACTTCATAAGCAAGCGGAGCCCCTTCGGTCTTCGAAGGCAAACAACCCTGCCTTCACCCTCCCCTTCCCTCCCACCGCTTTCCTGCTCCTCTTTTAACCTCTGCTTTCTCCCGCTGCTGCCAGCGTTCGCCCTCGGGACCCACGAATCCTTCGTCCTTAAATCCTCGAGCGCGGATGCCGGGGGTGTACCTGCGTCCAATCCTCCCTGGTATTTTATATTCACCTCAAATCATGCATATTTAATCGCAGAAACGGCTCGATCTACTTTCCCTAAGAGTTAATCGCACTGCCACGAACCACTGTAAATATCCGCGCACGAATCTCCGACGCGTTTGCTGTTTCCGGATTTCTCCCATCCCCCCTCCTATCGATGTTCCAGCAACGGGGGGAAACGTCTACACCCTCGTAAATCACGGTGTTTCGCAAATCGAGCAACCTCCTCGAGACGGGCATTTCCGCGCGTAATCATCCGTGTAAGATCGACTGGATCGCGTGGACCGAATTTGTCACCGCGTGGATTTTTCGCCGGGGTTGTTCGGGGCTCTGTTCCGAGCGTCGCTCGATTCACGGTCGCGCCAAGTAGACGTCCACGTCGACGTCGACACCCGTTTCTACGTAACGCATTTATCGCCGCTTGTCGCGCCGCGCGACCGACGCAAAATTAGAGGGAAAATGGGCCAGCCGGATGTAACGTGTCGAACTGTCATCGAGGGAACGTCTCGTGTGAACGAAGCGAAGCTGCAGGGCCGGCTACGGTCTATTTCTGGCGGCCACTATGGGGTGAGTTAAGCGCGATACCGCTCGAAAACGCCTATTCAGTTCGCCGGGGATGAGCGGCGAAGAAAATTCTCGCATTCGCGTTACGTTTCGAAAATTATCTCGTTTGAAACCGTCGTCCGGTTGGAAGAACGACTCGTGACCGAATCTTGAAGGAGAAGATAAATATGGCAGATCACAAGCAGATCCAATTTCCTCCTCGTTCTATCGTCTTGCCAACGTAACAATAGTATTAATAATCATTCTGGAGTATATATCGCGTTACCGCGATGCTAAGTGACATCGCGGGGTTAAACGAATTTCGAAGTTTCAGGTCAGAGACCGAGTAAATCGAGAATAGATGTAAGGTGGAATTCGCGGGGACGAAGATCGACAGGCAATTTGAAGCTTAACGGACTCGGTTGAAAATAGAGATAATGAAATATTCGTTGCGGAAGGCTCGGCTGGGCTCTGGCCTCTGTGCCTAGGACGAAATGTCACTGAACCAAAGTTGCCCGCGCGAACGAGCTCGCGGAATATGAATGCGAGGGAACTGCTCGGATGCGAAGTTGGTTCGGTTAATTTGCGACTCGTAAATACGTAGCTATCGACTTTCAGCCGGATGCAGGCGATATGCAAATAAGAATGCGCGTACATGCATACGCGTGTTAGCATATCAATGAAAAAGTCGTATGAATTTTTAGCGGAACCAGGCGAGCACGCGTGCTTCGATTTCCATCCGTTTTTCCCCGCTCCGTTTCTTTAATCTCGCGCAACCATAAACGCCGCCCGGCCACCATTCACGGCCAGCCATCCGCGCGAATTATCGGAAGAAATCGGCAGATGTTTCGCCGGGCATTAATTTGCATATGCAAACGGCGAAGACAACGATACGGTTTCAGTTACGGCCACCAGGCCAAATCCTATCGGCGTTCTCACGGTCGGATTTGACTTTGCTCAACTTACTTATATAACCCCCGTTCTTCCACCCCACCGGCGAGTCTCTCTCTCTCTCTCTCTCTCTCTCTCTCACTCACTCTCTCTCCCTGTCTCTCGAGCCAGCTGTACGTCGTGGATATCAAAGAAAGTCTCGTTTCAACGAAAGCCAATTATACACGGAGGTCGCGGGTCATGTTCGAGGCAAAAGTTTGCATAAACGGACGGATTCGGGACAGCTGAGGAATAATTCGCAAAGTTGGCAAGATCGCGCGAGATTAAAGCGCGACACTATACCGCTCCACGGATTGGTAACGAATCTCGCGCGAAACGTTGCTCGTAACGGTCGAAGATTAGGATAATCGCGGTGGAGGTAAAGTTGTAAGGAATAAGAGGACGTTCGGGCGGAAATTGTTTTGAGAACGGTGCACTCGGAGAAGGATCTGCGGCGCGTCGGAAGAGTAAACGAAGCACGGTGGGGAAGCACGGGGAAGGAATTAGAGGTATAGGGTCGGAAAACGGTGTAAACGCGAGTGGAACAACGAGCGGTTGCAGGAACCTTTATCAGCCTCTGGAGGCGCGTGGTTGTCGGTTTGGGTGGAAAACTACACCGGATATAAGCAATGGATAAGAAAGTTCCGCGGGTCTATGAAAAATGCAGCGCTCGAGTTATCGTCGAGGTGAATTTTTCATCGGCGCGAGTCGAGCTGCTGCTGCTGCTGTCGAGCTCTGCACCGCACCCCTTCAACGCCACCTTTCGTTTTAACCGGCTCCATCTTTCCTCTTTTTTCTCCCCTGCTCTTTTATTTTTTCTCCACCTTCCTGCTAACCTGGCCACCTTCTCCCGCGGCGTAAGCGTTCCAGCCAAGTTGCGAAGTGACCCACGACGGGGCGAACCCGCTGCAAACTTCCTCGACATCCTCGAGAAACGCAGCCGGCCGATTTCCCTCCCCTCTCTCTCTCTCTCTCTCTCTCTCTCTCTCTCTCTCTCTTTCTCTCTCTTTCTCTATGCACCACGGGAACCTACTTTCCTAACTGCGATACACCGCGTGGAAACTCTTCGAGGAAGCATCCTAGCGAGAACACGCGACGCCGGTGCATCCGCCGGCAGGAAACCGAGGAAACGTTAGCAAACTGCCGGCGAAACGGCCGACACGCTTCGCTTTTACCATTTCCAGCGCGGATCTCTGCTGCTAAGACCTCGTCGATTGCAATCTTTGATGGAAACTGACGACGAAACCGCACCAACGGCGACCATCGATCACGGCCTCCAACTTCGATACACGCCGGTGACAAATGCTCGCCCGAGTTTTCATTCGGCCTATTCTTCTCTGCATACGCGTTTTATTTACGACGTCTACCATTGTCCGCGTAGTATACATAGCCGTAAAACAGCGAGCAATCGATGGTGAAATTTTCGAAAAATTGCGAGTCGTGTATTGGCCAGGTATTC
Organism: Euglossa dilemma; assembly: GCA_002201625.1. Taxonomy (NCBI): domain Eukaryota; kingdom Metazoa; phylum Arthropoda; class Insecta; order Hymenoptera; family Apidae; genus Euglossa; species Euglossa dilemma. The sequence goes on from NIJG01000008.1 coordinate 2,050,088, forward strand.
CATTGAATCGTGTGCGCCACGACTTCGATCATGGAATGACTGCAGCGGCGTAATTTCAGCTTTTCCCACCCCTTCCGATAGATCGATAAGTAAATTTGACGCGATCGCGAGAGTAGTATAACCCTGTACGGTGCACGGAGGAAATCAATTTTTTGACGACTTTGTCGAGGAGAACGCGCTTCTCCGGCAAAGTTTTTATTTGCCAGACACAAGTACACTCGACTTACGTATTCGAATACCTCCTTAGGAGGGGACATTATTGCGTAAGATAATTAAACGGAGTCGCTGGAATGGATAAATTAAATCGTCTACTATTTCTCGGCCCTGTAATTAGTCGTCTACCCAAAGCGCACTGTCAAAGAACACTTCCTGCACTCCGTTATCAGGAGACAAGCTGTTAATTAAGTGAACCATTCCGTCTGCCGGCGGAGATAACAGCTTCTTGGATAACGGGAACACTTTTGTACAAGTGTAAATGCTCGCGGAACCGGCGATCCCCGTGAGAAGATTAGAAAATTCCGATGAGCGTGGCTGCGAATGGCCTACTAAACGGAAGTGAGTAATTACGGGGCGTAGGAAAAACCGAGCGGTCGCGAGCGATCGCGGAAGAACCGGCGGCGTCTAATTCGAAAACTTTGCAAACGGAAAACGTTAACGAGAAGTCTCGTTTCCGCGCGGAAAATTCCGAAACTAAAGCTATTCCGAGAGCCAGACAGACGGGACTCTCCATACGTACCGGGTCACGTTATAGATTCAACGACTTGGACGCGGGGATCGAACGGCTAACGAACGGTGTTCGAACAGGGGTGCGAGGAGACGAAAAAGGGGCGGCGACGGAGCAGAGGGAGATTTGTCGCGAGGATGGCAGATTGGAAGCACGAGGCCGGGTCGCGGAAGCAGAGATAGGAGGGGTGGCAGATAGGAGAAATTCTACGGGGCGTAGACGGGATAAGTTATCCCTGTGTCTCGGGATGCACACCGACATTATTTCGTATCTTGCAGGACACTTCGAGCAATGAGGACGTCCTGCAGCGTACGCTGCCGGAATCCATAACGAGGTCTTATCTATCTTAGTCCGGCTTCCTTTTTCCTTTTCCCACCCCCTCTCGCCTCCGCCACCCGCCCTTCGCCCCTATCTCCTTGCTCCTTTCCCATTTCCTCTCCGGGCCGAGATGCTTTCGATTAGATCCGACTACACGCGTGTTTCCCTTTAAATTAGAACCCGCTCCGATACCCTTTCTCCCTTTAATTTCTGCGTCTGGAAATGAACCTTGGCGCTAGACGGATCTCGAGGAGGAAAACGCGACACGCTCGGCTTGGCTCGGCTGCAACATCGATTAACGCGACACGCACGGCCGCGTCGCCGAGCGGAGTAATTGCAGGATTCAGATGCAATCAACGCGATACGCGCGATTTACCCCTAATATTTCATCCGGCCGGCTTTTCGGAGTCCGGCCAGCGATTTTTCCAGACAAACAAGCGCCGATTACATCGCCGGCAACGGGAAACCGGTGTTCCGGCACAAAGGGTTCCGTCGCCGTTCCGATGATATTTCTCCCGCCGCGATTTCCGGCAAGAGCACAACTTTTTATTCCCCGATAGGCGAAGGACGGGGGAGGCGATAAAAAAAAAGGAGAGAGAAAAAAATAAATAAAACTGCACCGGCCGATGGGAGTAATCGGCGACGTGTCCGCGATACTCGGCCATTTCCGGCAACTTTTAAACCGGCCCCGCCGCGTTCGTACTTTACGCGCCGCGGACCGCTAATAACAAACCTCGCGGGGTGATTACACGGCGTGATTTCGCGCAGATTGGACGAGTGATTAATTCTTGCGGACAATCCGCGCAACCACCCCCCTGGACAGCGACGCCTAGGGCCGGGGCTCGCCCGTTTTCCTCTCTCCGTCGCCGCCCTCTCTGGATTTGTCGCGAGCGACCAACCCCGGCAAGGATATTTTAATTCCGAAGCGGCGGCCGAGCGGTTTGAAACGGTTATTAATTCGCGCGTCGAGGGTCCAAGCGCCGGGCGTCCCGATGCCCAGCAACGGGTGCGACGAACGCCGACCGACCGCGATCCTCGTAAAAACAACCCCATTGTTATCGCCGTCCCGTAGCTCGTTTCGCAGTGGGCGGCACTCGAATTGGCGCAGGGGGCAAACAGAAAGAAACGAGGAGCCGAGTTTTGCCTATACGCGTCCCAACGTCCTCTCCGCTCCTCTCCGCTCCGCTCCGCTCGTTCCTCCGGCGGACCGCGTGTACGCGCGCGTTTCGGCATTGATTTTTCCCCGCCGTTTTCCGCGACGGTGCTACAGTTTTTCCGGCAAACGGCACGAACACGGAAACCATTTTACCCGCCACGAGACGAACGCGTCGCGGCGCCTCTCAATTACCCAGAAACGATTCCCGGCGAGGAGGTTACCGGGGTCCTTTGCGTCTCCATCGGCCGCCGGACCTTGCGAATTCGAATTCGAATCGCCGGAGAACGGGCGGCGAAGCAGCGCGATCCTTTCGGATTGATTAATACTCAGGCCACCCTTCGAAACTGTTTTGCGACCCTTTTTCTCTGCCGGCAGGGCGGCTCGTTTCGCGACGACAGACTCATCTCCGATTTTATGCCTCGTTTGAGGGCGCACCGGGCAACCCCTGCCTCTCCTTTGCGCCGCACCCTTCGGGACCCGCGACCCTCGTTGCAACGCAGCCACGAAAATCACAGACCACGCGAGATTCGCGGGGAACGGTCTATTTGGTATTTAAATAAGCGTACGTGCACGCTCGCCTTGTCCCGCCACTGTACGGGACAAGTTCCAGCTTCTTTTCGGCAAACCCGCCACCCGTCCTGCGACATTTATCGCCACAGAGAGGTCAATTATCCCAATCGTGCGTCGTAAACACCTGGAAATCCTCGACGCGATTGGAAAAAATCTCCGTTCCTTTCTTCCATTTCACTCGCTCCTCTCGCTCGTCGCGAGTACGAGAAGAGTAGCCGGATTGGCAACGCGATCTTTGGAAAAGTTGGGGAACTCGTTAGAACGGTATCGCGTACGCGTGGCAATTTTCGTATTCGTGGAGGACCCTGGTGCTCGAAAGGAGAAGAAGAGATTTTGATCGCGACCAAGGAACACGAGCTTATTTTTCGCTTTTGCAACGAGTTCCCGTTCTTGTTATTAAGAGCGCGCAAAGCGCGGAAGCAATAGGAGCAGCGAAGCGAGTCCGAACGAAGTTTGCCTACGTTGCTCGTTAAAAACGTACCGATGAACAGATTACGAGAGTTCACGGAGCGGATCGATCGGTTGCGTGCGTGGTCGCTGCGAAAAGAGTAAACGGGGCAAACCGGAGGATCGATGCGGAAGAATATCGCGGCACGGAAGAATCGGTTGCCGA
>NIJG01000008.1:2053493-2116283 GCA_002201625.1 Euglossa dilemma
GAGAGAGAGAGAGGAATTAATTCAGCGATTGCGCCGATAACGGAAGCCCTTGAAAATAAAGTTGCCGGCTTTTCCGGCCAGACACGACCGAGTCAATATTGTCTTGCCGTGCTAAGCGCGTTAAAGTACGCCGCAGGAGCGGTGCCGTGCGGGAAACTTTACATATCTCGGTGCGTAGTTGCGAACAAACTTGACGGAATCCAACGATAAGGTAAAGTTCCCTCTCTTCGTTGTTTCCTTGCTGCGCTAAAAATAAATACACCGCGGGCTGATCGGACTGGGCCTCGACAAAAACCGACTTCGTGTCGTTCGATTGGTCGCAGCCATGCGTCATTTTGAGCGACAGGAAAAAATACCCACCGGCGACGAATCCCTAAATCCCCTGGCTAGAAATACGTTTCCCCGGTGACGCGGTCGTTTCTACGATTCCGATTTAGGGTCGCGTCTCGCGTAATCGGCAACGAGCACATTTTCCTAGTATTTCCGTAGTATTCCGGCAGCGCCTGCGAATATCCAAGACCGTTTCCCAATTATTTCCACGGCGATATTTATGCGAAAGACCGTGTACCGTAGGCTCTCGAGATAAGAGCGTTATTCTCTCGTTTCCCTGCGCGACGGGCTAGGAAAGATAAACAATAGGAGGGAAAAATGGCGGGCCGGATGTCTACCGGTCGGGGCACAGATTCGCGGGCATTTCATTAGTAATATGCACGGCAGGCTCGCGCTCTGCTTTCATTGCGCTTTCGACGAAATCGCGCGAGCGCGCTACGGTAAAACGTTGACAAAGCTCCACTCGGCAGCGTACAGTCTCCATTGAAATACGACGACGGCGGCGACGACGAGGAGGACGACGACGACGTCGCGCGTTGGAAATTTCGACGCGGTTATCGAAGATCGCGTCAGTCGGCCATTTACCCGGGAATCCTTGTTAATCGCCTTATACGATTAAACAGGCCACATTCGTCATTAATAACTTTTAATTGTCAAAGCGAGTATACTCTCGGTCGCGATACGTTATTAGCCAGCTCGTGGAGCGCGGCGCGATCTCGCGACGACGCCGGTACACGCGTTCCCCGGCATCGCTTTAATCGCGCGTGCTTAAATCCGAAAACCGGCTAATCCGGGGGTGTCGCCGCGTTCTATAACAACGTTGCCACGGTCACGAGTTTCTCGCGTTCTTTCCCCGAAAGCAACAGAAAATCCGGCCAGACTTTTCGCAAGTACGTAACTTTCAGTGACTCGAGCATGGCCGGGAATAAAGTCTCGAGTATCCGGTGCTCGACTATAGCCGTGGAACCGCCGCGATAAAATCTAATGAGACGTCGGAGAGCTCGAGGATCCCACCGAGAACGAAATTACAGATTCTCTACCCTATATTTTGTCCGTCTAACGTTCCGCGTCCGATCTTTTATTAACGCCCGGCCCGAAATCGACTTTTCAATTCCGCCCGGACCCTCGCCACTCGCCCCGGCAAACGTTAATCCGCGATATCGGTGTTTCCATCGATGCGCCGTTTAATTCACTCCCAGCGAATCCGCGGAAACACCTTTTTTGGGGCTCCTCGACAGACGGCCCGAAACGTTTTCCCTCCCAGCCGAACCTGCCAGCCACTGATTGCGTCAGCGTTGCTTCTTCCCGGGATAATCCCGGTCTTGGAAACTCCTTTCCAAATCGACCACGTGCGGAGAAATTCTTTTTTTCTTATATACCCGGTGGTCCGCGGCACCGGGACCAACGTCGGACCCGCCGCGGTTGCAAATGGCCCGGGAATTTACGAGATAAAAGTAAACGGGGCATTTCTTGCTCTTTTCCCCAGGTCGTACTAATGGGCTAGCCTCGAATAGATGGACGAATGAATAAACGAACGACTCCGTATGCTTCTACTACTTCGTAGGAGGGCTCGGACCATTCCACCTCTATTCCATTCGATCTCTGTTCTCTCGAATAGAATCCTGCATGTTTCATGCACCGACAGACGCATCTTTACATTCTCCGCGGGAATGTATCGCGGGACTCGACTCGAAGATTGGTTAGCTTAAGAGGTATCGTAACTTTATTTTCCAGCCAGACACGCTCGAACGCGTAAACGACGCTCAGACGTCTTAATTTAAGTTTAAACGCGATTCCAACGGAACACGGTGAAGACGTCTTCTACGTTATTTCGTTTATTTCGTTTTCCCGTCGAAACGTCTCGGTTATAGTTCTGTCGTCACTGAGCTATAGTTGGGCCCAGTTTGCGTGCCACTATTCCCTTGGCCTCTACCGTTTTACCTCAACCTTTCGTGTCCTTCTTAGACATTCTAACGATGTCGAAGGAATAATTTTTTTCGAAATATTACGTTTACCGTGGAAAGATAAAAAAGAGGACACCTGTTATACGCGCTTGGGATCGAACGACGGACGAGAACGAACGAATAAATATTTCGAAACTCGGCCAAGTTCGGACACGAAACGAAACTCTGAAGGCTCGCGTCGGAACGACGGCGAAACGGAGCGACGAAAGAAGAGAGAAGGGCGAGTTGCTCGAACCGGAGGAGAGCGGAAAGGATTGGCGAGGAATAACATTTACACGGCATGAGAGAGAGAGAGGGAGAGGGGGAGGGTCGTCTTTGGCGATAAGATAGAAGAGAGGAGAACGGAGAATACGCCCGCATGGATATATCGCTTTCCTTTGTCAAATGTTCTCGGTGCACGGCTGGCCGGCGTATCGTTCGCATTAGCCTCTTTACGATCGATTAATTCCTCGGCTGCGGAACAAAACATCTAGCCGTGTGAACGATCTACAAAGTCGCCGGCGGCGCTCTGTCACGGGCTTTGTCGACGCGTTTAGACGGCAAAGCGCGCGCGATAAAAATACCCGGATAAAAACCGCGATATCTCACCGGGCGATTAGCATTAGAGCTCGATCTCTTCTAGCCTTCCGCTCGAATTTCCTTTCACCGCGATGCCATTGCCACCGAGAACCTCTCTCTCTCTCTCGCGCGCGCGCTCCTAATCAAGTCGAATTACACGCGTGAACATGGTCGATCGTTCGGCCAATCGCGCCTCGAATAATCCGAGCTGTAAGTGGTGTGAATTAGTTGGAACGAGACGACACCTATCGTACGATCGGCGAAGATGTCGATGCTCGTGTTTCGCGTTTACACGAGCACCGCGCGAATTATCGAAGCTCGCGAGCCGCGATTCTCGAATTAACGAGCCTGGCTCACGTACTAATGAAAACGTACAGTTAAATTAGCAGCATCGGCCATTTGGGCGTACGCCAAGCGGCTAATTTACAAGCACAATAATTTCGAAGCAAAGTTCAGGCCGGATTAGCGGAGAAAGCCGCGACAGGTTTAACGAGGCCCGTTTACGAAAGCGAGGAAACAACGAAACGCGTTTACTTACTTTTCGACGATCCGGCCGTGTCCCAGTGCCGGTCTCCGGGGTTCCAGCAAGCCGATATATCTCGCGCAGACAAGCCCGGCAAGGCTAGCCAAACGGTGGTAGAAACAGCGACGAAAAGCACCAAGGTAAACAGACGTTGATCGTCACGTGGCACACAGGGATACGCACTAGGGAAATCCAGTGACCGATTCTCTTCCACGAATAAACAAAACACTGAGCCGATCGACAACGTTCCTTTCGCTCTCGTTGCCTTCTACCTCTCCGTCGTTTACCTCGCACTGTGAAACATGGATCACCTTTTCCACGTCTTTTCTCGGGGAAACACGAGCGAACTCGAAGGACTCGAAGGAGGAAACGGACCGTTGCCACTATTTTGGCGGGTTTCCTCGACTGGCCGCTAGAGTGCCGCCTTCGATTCTCGATCTCGCGTCGCTCTCTGATTCGTCCGCCCTTCGCATCGATTATCGCTCCTTGTCACGCGACCGCCAAATACCTTGTCGAACGACCACACAGTCACCGCAGCTCTTCGCGAGTCTCGTTGCCGCGGATAGGAACGGAACTACGTTAACGGAATCACGACGACGACGACGACGACGGCGACAACGACCACGACCACGACCACGACCACGACCACGACCACGACCACGAAGACGACGTGCGAGCGAGGAAGGACACGAGGTAAACGCGTCGAGAGGAAAAATCGACGCGGCGAGTGGTCGTGCACGAGTGTAGCGAGCGTCGAGAAGAGGTCGAGAGAGAGGAACGACCGACGCGGCGACGGTCGCGTGGTATCGATTCGTGGCCGTGGAAAGCCGGCGAGGCAGCCGAGATAGAGAGAGAGAAAGAGCGAGAGAGAGCTTTTTCTTCGCGTTCTCTCCCTCTTCTCCCCGCTCTCCTGAGTCCTCTCTCTCTCTCTCTCCCTCCTTCCCTCTCACCCTTCTTTGCGAGCCTCGTGCGACGCGGTCAGCGTACGTCCTAGTGTCCGAGAGTGGCCGGTATATAAACCCTCTCGCTCCCTCTCTCTCTCACTCTCTCTCTCTCTCTCTCCCTCTCCCTCTCCCTCCCTCTCTTTCTCTCCCTGTATCCGTAAATCGTACGATCGAACGTCGCCTGGAGCCAACGATGCCGTGTTATTTACGACAGAGCGAGAGTGGTGGTTACGCTAGAACGGCGACAACGTGCGTACCGGTACGACGCGTACGTACTACGGAAGACAGACGCGTCTCCCTCGAACGTCCGGGTCGGACTGAGCGTGGCAGGGCGCACCGGAGAGCCACGGAGTCGTTCGAGGTACCGACTACCCCCACCCGGAGGAGCCACGCTTCGGCTTTCCCAACCCTCCACGCCTCCACCCCCCACCAGCCCCCTCTACCCATCCCTAGCGATGGCCATTCGATATTCCCTCTGTCGCAAGTTTTCGAGCAATTTACTAGTACCAATGTTCGAATCGCTCCGAGCACCGGTCCAGTTTAAAAGTCTTTCCAACAGGCTCGTCGATCCACGTGAATTTAAAACACTCCAACGCCTCGAAACACCCCGGAACCTTCAGAAATCCGATAATCTTTTAAGCTTTCTATACGAAACCAAATTTCCTCTTCTAGTCGATAGAATGGTTATAACGGCACCACTTGACGATCTATTAGTACGATTCGATCGAAAAGTTTCCGGAATGTTTATGTGATACGTATACGCGCGTGTATACCGATCGAAACGCTCGAATATTTCGAGGAAAGAAGGAAAATTGTTTCAGCGTGGACAATAGTGACGAGAAGTACGCGCGTGGTGCGTCGTTTTGATGGTAAGAATTTGCGAGCTCGTTTGGAAATTTTGATCGCGACTCGAAGTTTCTCGAAGCCATCGCTACGCGCACCCTACCCTTCCACCATCTACCTTTCTCTTTTCCTCCAACTTCTGCTTTTCCCGTCCTCTCCCTCTCCCTCTCGCGATCTTCCTATCCCTACCTATATTTCCCTACCCTTCCGCGTTGCTCTGTTCCTCTTTTCTACCGCCTTTCTCGCTCCCTCCCACCCTCTCTCTCTCTCTCTCTAGCACACCCTTGGAGCTGCCTAGTCTCCTCTCTGCTCTACCAACCATACTCCATCCCGTACTCTTCCTTCGGTCCTCGCCGTGGCACCTTTCGCCCCCTACTTCGGGGGTTTAAGGCCCGTTCAGCCGCAGTGTTGCCAATTTACCGAGAGCGCCACTCTTGACAGTGGATCAATCTTTTTATTGATTTCGTTTAGAACAACACCTCTTTTCTCTCCACCTGTACACGCGTCGCGACACCGATACTTTATTCCCGTTTCCACGGGGGTAGGTCGCGAGCCCGGAGCGAGCGTCGCGGCGCCGCGCGCCACACGCTCTCCGAGCGTAGAGAAGCAAAGAAACCGAGGCGTATCTCGATTACCGGCCAGGTAGGCCGGAGCGATTCGATTGATCGGAAATGCTCGTACGTGTCCATCGCCGATTGAAATCCCGGCCGATAAATTTTCATTGTCGTCGGGCCGCGTTACTTATGCAGTCGGCATACTGTATTTTGCGTCGTCGTTTAAACCCGCCACGAAGATCGGGTTTTGGTACGTTGCCATGGCTTCGCGGATCCGACGCCGACGTTGCTTTCCCTCCCCGGTTTCTTCCTTTTTTCATACATTCTGTCACTGATATATCGCGTGTATCCGAATCGCGCAAACGTGATTTATGCCGCTCATTGCGGAAGAAAGATAGCCAAGGCAGTTTTCGAAGCGACTGCCGCGCGCGCGGATACGTCTCTGGAATCAGGCCACCGCGGAAACCCAAATTCACGGGTCGCGTAATGGAATTTCGTACGCGTAGCTTTAAACTCGGATCGATAGCGAGTCGTCACCGGGCGCGAGATTAACCTAATCGACCGGCGTGAAAGATGGAAAAGAAGGTGAAACGGGGAAAAAAGACCAAGGGTGGGGGGCGAGAGTGCGAGAGGACTCGGTCACTGTCGGCGTCTCCGGGCTGCGAGATAGCGTCGTTTGTCATAGAAGCTGCTGCGTCTCGGTGCAACTGGTTTAATCTCCTCCCCCCGCGCCTCCCCCGGTCACCTTTCTCTCCGGATCGCTTAATTGCCAAATAAATCTATCTAACTAGACAACGAACGGTAAACTAGCCGTATAATCCGACTTGTTCCCATGCTCGCTACGTGTAACCGGCAATTAAAAGGCAACGGGCTAGCACGTTATTATTAAGCATGCAAAAAGTTTACTGCCTGTGCAGCAACGACTTTAAAAGGTACGCGAACTGCGCCCGGTCACCGGCGACATCTTTTTACATAACATGTTTATTAATCACGAGTTACATCGCGGCTGGTCGCGCGCAACTTTCCCGGCGTCGTGGAAATCCGCGCGGCGCCGCGGGGGGCGACAGAGGGATGAAGGCGACGAGGGGGTGCAGAAGGCGTGGAAAAATCAGAACGGTGTCGAAAAGAAACGGCCGGGTGGAAGTTTAAAAGGGAACGGCAATTCCGAGGTCAAAGGCTTCGGACAGGAGGATATCGACACGCCGTGAGAGGACTGCAGCCGATAGGGTGAAAATACATTGTACGTTCTTATGTGCACCGTAACCGACCCGCTTTTCAGCTTTCTCGCCGTGGCGAAATAAAAATTTGAACAGCCTGGCCAGGATTGAAACGGTCTCGCAAATATCCCCGCGATATTCCCTTGTCTCTGGAGATGTCGGCTACCGGCCGTCGAACGGCAGCCCATTCCCGGCATACCTCGCCACAACCAGACCGATTCGTTTTTTTTCCTTTTCCCCCGCCATCTACGTTCCGTCGAGATTTCATAAAGCCGTCGAAAGAATATCAGGAACATCGGTGTTAATCGCGTTTGACGAATTCCGCCGGTATCGAATACCGCGGATAATTCTTTCGCTAATAACCGTCTTTCACCCGCTCCGTTCCATTTGTCCATCCCGCGGCTCAGGCCCGAGTATTCCTTTAATAAAATCTTCCGGAATTTCCCGACCGAGGTAGCGTCGGCGAGATATCAGTTCCTTTTTCTATTACATTTCCCGGGATCAAGAACGAATCTCGCGCGGCAGCAGCGGCAAGCTCTTTCGCGCTGCGATGAAAGCCGAAAACGGTAATCCGCTCGTTCTCGCTGAACAGCCAAAGGTTTCTCGCGAGCACGTGGAAACCCGGCCTAAAGAAACCTCCTTCGGCTCTCCTTCCGCTCCCCTGCCATCAGTCTCCCCGCGAATTCCACGAAACAAGGGGACAGGCACCCTCGTCGAGCGGTTAAGATATTTCGCGTTGGATCACCGGCCATCCCCTCGCTCGTATATCTTTCCTCGCGAAACCTTTCCGCTAATTTAATTCGATCGGTCGAATGCAAATGCGGTAAACGCGTTACGCGTGCCCCGTTCGTCGACGAACCTCGTAACGTTCGGTCGAATCCGCGATGAAAAACTGGACGAGCCGACGAAGAAGCAGCGCTCGTCATTGGCAAGTTCCGGAATGGATCGCGGACCGCGTAAAAAGGGGAAGCAGGAAGAAATCTCGTTGAAATAACGGGCGAAAGAGCTGGTTCGAAACTAAATATCTGGCGAATGGAGAGGGAAGAGAGAAGCGAGAGGCATGCCGCGCGGAGGCTGAATCGCGCGTGCTGCACGGTGGAAAATTTAAAAGTTTGCCACGCTGGAACTCCGGAAATAAGAATTTTATGGATTATACAGTACAGGTGGAGAATTCCGCGTTGCCCCCTGTGTACCGAGTAACACGGCAAGTTTAAAAACACTCCAAGAATGCATTATCGTGTCATTTCCAAACTACACTGGGTCCCGCGGCGTACGTGCGGAACGCCATCCCCGTTTCTTCCGTTAATATTGAACGCGTTTCATCGAAAATCGATTATACCTACCTTTCTTGCCACTCGCGTCTTCCTCCGGTCGCTTCCTTTTCCTCCGGCGATTAGCTTCGATCGGCTAATCGACCCATTGCCCGCGATATACCATTAAAACTCGGATACCCGCTATCGGGCCGGTTCGGCGCTGAGTTCTTCCACGACCGCGAAGTCAGTCGCACGAGCGGACTGTCGGTAAGCGTGACGAGCGAGCAAAATCCGAAGATTATAACCGTTCCTACCGCGGCGAAAATTTCGGAAACGATCGCGACGAGACGAAACGAGAGTATAATCCTGGCCGGATCGATTAATCGCGACTACGGAAGCTGTCCAAGTGGAACAGCGACGTAACCGATCTCGATCCGCGACAGTGACGAATCTTTCTCGGCGCCGGGGTGAGGTTGGACGGACGCGGGATGGACGCAGGGTGGACGGAAAAGAGGAGGAAGCTGAGGCGATGCCTCGGGCAGGAAACGAAGGTTTTCGGGCGCGTTTGTTCCGGGACTGCCGCAACACGAGTTACGGATAATAACGGCGGGCTATCCAGCAGCCACCGGAGTCAAACCGCAACCCCATCAACATACGCCGCACGTACCGTTCGTGCACTTGCATACGTGCAGGTGCAGCTGCAGCTCAGCCGAGGTAGGTAGAACGGAATACCCGAACGATTCTCCTGCACGTATATACTCTGCCGATCAAAAGTTCCCCCGGCGTTTCCGCGTTTCGTTGCCCGATCCGGGATAAACCGCGGCCCGCTCGATTATTTCTTAATCACGCCGCGCCGGCCGGCCGCGAGAGAGCAGCCGCTGGGTAAATTAATCAACCGTAAAAGCAACTTTGCCAGAGTCCGATAAGTTACCGGTGCCGAATCCTAAAATCGTACACGTAGTAATACGCGGTAATGCGTTTAACGCGCGAGCAGTCGGTCGGTCGGGGCCGGAACGTTGCAACAGGGACGGTAGTCCACGAGCACTAGCAACTCCGCTCCGTGCATATTTGTATTCCACGCTCTCCACCGGTGCGATAGCTACACCACCAACGGTTCTCCGGTCTATGGATATTTAGATGTACGCGGAAGTTGGCAGCAAGTCTGCGTTGATAATCCCACGCGTGTGCGTGTCTTCGCGCATAACGATTGGAAGTAGCGGACAGAAGGGCGACGCGGCGGGTCGTTAACGTTGTCCAGCCGGGATTTTTCTCCCGCGGGCCGATCGAACGGCGAATTTCCAAGGTAACAAACGCGAACGAACACTCGAGGGGGCTGGATGGCGCGTTTATTCGAAATTAGAGAGAGAAATATCTGGGAAAGCTCTGTGACCTCCTTAGAGTTTCGCCGCGTACCGCTTCGCCACACGCCGCTACCATCGCGCCGGGATACATCTTTCAACTTGGCAACCGGCATTCTATTTCGCTTACGTATTCGCCGCATAAATGCCTATGCACGTGCGTAAGAATTTGAATAAACCGACGTTCGTAAACGCGAGAAAAGTTTGCAGGAGTGCCGGCGCTCAAGGTCTACGTAGATCCAGGCCGTGCACGTACGTGTCTGTATCGTGTATTCGATTCAGGTAACCGTGCATACACCGCATCAAATAGTCGCATTCGTAAAGACAGCTATACACGGCCGTATAGATGCCCGGTGTGCGACCAAGATTTATACAACTACGCGTGGATTTTACCGGAAACGACACCTCCGCCCTGTTTTCTCGCCGCGCCTCTTTCGCGACCTACACCCGCGATATTAAAAGTAATACCCGAGGCAGGCCGGTTTCCGGTTAACGCGGCGGCCATACTTAAAATTACCGCGCGTAAACAAGTTTGCGCAGGGTGCGTTCCGTGCGGCTGGATAGCGGTATTCCCGCACGGGACACGCATACCTTCGCATTAACGAGGTTTCTTGGACGCAACTACGTATGTACCGATCGTCCTGCACCGAGGGACCCACGCGTTCCCTAGGGATGCATTATACATGTACCAGACCATCTACCGACGTCCCGACGTTCCTGGTGCACGCCGCGAAACGGACTTGACCGACACGGCCGATTGATAAATAATATTATTTCCTCCTTACGCCATCTCTTTCCGATCCATCGATCGATCACCCGTAATTTCCACGGGATCCTCCGCGGCGAATCGCGGGGATAGAATTTGCGCCGTCATCGTATACGTTTCTGATCGGTACATTTACCCCCCGCTGCTTACATCGGACCGGCCGTTATATCGCTCGTTGTGTAAACGCGCTCCGGCCGACACCGCTCGTAACGCTTTCAATTTTCTCTCGGCCTCGCGAGCGCGTTTACAACCCTGTCGGCGATTTGTTATCGCGTGATTTATACGGAAGGATGTATTCCCAGCGACGTTTCGTTGCGGCTTATCGGGCGGATTTCAATGGCCGATGATAGGAGCATCGAGGAGCACGCGAAGGCAGATTCGATCGGGCTTCGATTTAAGTAAGTACTTGCTCGAGTGGCGAAATATAGTCGTCGCGATTATATCCCGGCGATCCCGGTTCTGACGGGTAACCGTCCTACTCGATCCATGTATCGTGCACGGCTGACTAGATTTCGCCATAGTCACGCGAGAGATCTAGTAGTAAAATGATATCGAAACGAAATTTATTTCGTTATCGAGAGATAATGGATATGCGATAATTTATTGTTTAACTTGCGCCAATCCGTGAGCGAGCGATGTGTTTTTCGCGAATCTTTCTTGAAATTTTATCGAACGAACCCTATTGAGCAATCGTGGTGGTGAACGCGGTACCGGGAACATTTGTAAAAGCACGAAGCGTTGCGCATGGAGATTAAGAGCGATTGGAATCGTATGAAACGCAGGAACAAACGATCGGACGAGCGATTTGCTAATCTTAACCGGTGCGCGACGTAAATTTTCGTGACGATATTCCGTGACAGGGGAGAATGTATCGCGTATCCGTTGCGCTGTCGCTTTTCCTGCGCCGTACCGATAATGGTGTTTGTACCGGTGTTCAAAGCGGGTAAAATTGGAAAGCGTGTAACTACGCGAAACAATGCAGCCCGTAAATATTCTCGATAATGTTACAGGGAATTCTCGGTTCACGCTGCGCGAAATGCCCGGGCCCGGTTCCGGGTTTTACACGGAATCGAATTATTCGCGAAAACAATTGAAATCGTAGCCGATCGCCGCGGACAGAGCGCAGATATCATCGCCACGGGACAATTTCGCGCGAGCCAATGGATCCACAGTTTGTTTCCGCTTTCGAGTAAAAAAACCCGCGACATCTCTGTCGGCAGCGAAAGGTCTCGCGTCGAGAATAGAGCGAAGAACGCGAAGGTTTTCCGAAATTCTCGGTGCCGATGAAATTCGAGGGAAAACGTGGCGGTTGGAAATAAGTAGAGCGGGAAGGGGTAGGCTCGCGCGAAGAGGGAGAAAGTCCTAGCATTTGTTCGGTTCTAGCTGGCTCGCGGGGAACATCTTTCTACGTGACATCGTGTGTACACGAGGCGGTGGTGCACCGAGCTGCGATGTTTGTCCAGCGTGGATGAAGCGAACGGAAGGCGAGCTGAAAGCGGAGCCTCCTCCTGTTTCCCGCACATAATAGCGAGTGTATCGTTCGCCGATTATGGTCGGTGCAAGCGGAAAAGAGAGAACATCGTCAGCCCCTTCAGCCTGGGTAAACATACGCGTATGTACACCTACGCGTAACGAGGTCGAGGATGAGGTCGTTCAGAAAGTGGTGTATTCCATTAATGGCACTGCACAGACTTGCCCTGCCATCCACGCTCGTCTTCCTGATCTTACACCGAGCAAGCAACTTCGGTAAACCTCTTTGCCCGGCCGGATAAATCTAGCAGAGCCTCGGACACCCGAATATCTCGCGGAATAGATTCGTTTTCGACTCGTCTTCGTCTCGCGACTCGATTTTTCCCCCGAGAACTTTCCGCGGCCGCAGCCGGGGGGAAACAACGGAGATTGAAACATTTGCATGCCATTGGGAATTTTATTAACGAGAATGGCGACTGGCGCCGCTTCGAAACGCGACGCGTTTACGAATGCAGCGACGCGACGAAGCTTTTTACATAACGACGTCACGATAAATCAAGCGATCGCCGGCGAACGAAGCATCGCGAAGTGCTTAATAGGATACAAACTAGACCGCGATACGCGGCCGGCCATGCCGAAAATTACATCCGCGCCCGTTATCGTCCGCGAATTATCAGCGCATAAGCGAGACACGCGTTGGCCCGGCCGCCGAGGGAAAATTACTTCGAAATCCGTTTATCCCAATGTCAATTTCGCCGCAACTCCGTCCTCGTTTCGTCCTTTCGTCCCGCCGCGCGGAAAGAACCAGCTCCGTTCTTCTCGTCGGCCAATGTCGCGACCAGTCCTCGTCCCCGAGAAGAAGACGAGGATCGCTCGTGCTAAACTACGTTGGCGACCTTGAGCAGCGCGTTAATTCGCGTCGTAATTCAGCCGCCTTCGACTGTCCCCGTCCGCTCGCCGGCCCTTGACCCCCTCTGCACCCCCTCTGAACCCCCTCTAAATTGCGAAACTTTCTTACGGTATTGCGCGGCAGGAGAATTAGTTTCTCGTTAACGAAGTTTACGCTTACGCTTATGGCGAGGGCCGCGTGGTTGCGCGTGCGGACGTATTTATGGCGGCGCACACGCAGGACACGCGTGTTTCGGCTGGCTGGCCGGCCGAAAATAGGCGAGGGGTTCGCACACGCTCGTGTAGGGTCTCTCCGCTCTCTCTCTCTCTCTCTCTCTCTCTCTCTCTCTCTCTCTCTCTCTCTCTCTCTCTGCGGGCTTTTTTCCTCCCCGGGGCGAAGCACCGACGGGATAAGCGGCGAAAATATGGCGCTGCGCTAAACACGCTACGTCGTTAACACCTGCTCCATTCCGTCGGAATTATCCGACACCCTTCGACGGTCCACCGAATTCTCCGCGTTCGCCCTGACACCCTCTCTCTCTCTCTCTCTCTCTCTCTCTCTCTGGCCGTTCACAATAAAACGCGTCACGCCAGAGATCCGCGTATTTTATCCGCTACGCGACGCTACGCCGGGAAATAATCGCAGGTGCTGCTACGCGCCGCGACGACCATAAGTTATCGACTGCAACGGGAATTGTTCTTGCCTTCTGTCCACCGAAAATCTGTCGACGCCTCGTCTCCTGGATAATTGAAATTTTACCGGCGAATCGCGCGGAGCAAAGGCGCACACGCGCGTTTCTAATTTTCCGCAATAATTCGCGCGACTCGCGATCCCTTCGGGCCCCTCTCCACGGATAAACGTTTACCGCGAAAGCGACGAAGGTAACAGAGATATCGAGATAGAGAGGATGCGCGCGTTGCTAGCGTTGGATCGATGTCGGATTAATACGATCGGCAGTGCGAATGCTAATTCCGTCGGAGATCTGTTAAATTATTCGCCCAGCTACCGTCCCAGTGAATTGTCCGTTCTTTCACCCTACGGCTAATTTAACGATGCAGCTGCACCATCGAATACCGAATTATACCGCGTCGATCGCCGCAAGCTTTTCGCCCTTTTTCTTGACAGCGCCTCCCGCTGATTATACTCGTTAAACGCGAATTTTAATCCGTAATATCCAGCCGGTTATTCTCGTAGGGTTTACCTTCCTCGACGCGAATCGGTAAGTAGAAATTGCCCCTGTCGTTCTCGGTTCCCGAAAACGCGACGCGTTTGCGCTACAAAATTTCGGAGAATCGACAATGTTCAAAGAGAACGTCGAGGATAGATTGGAAACGTCTTAAATTTATTACCGAGAAACTAAGGAATTGCCCGGTGAATAATAGACATTAAAATTCCCGACGAACGAGCGTTATCGTCGTAATAACGATAGAACAACCCAAGGTTGGAAAGTTTGCAGTATCGATTTCGACTTAACCGATCAATTTCGGTATCATCTGCTCCAACATTTACAGCGAATCGAAATTGATCAGGATATCGATCCGTGTTGCGGTTCTATTTCGTTTCTACGTTTATTATAGTTACGATTCTAGAAACAGACGTACGTAGGTAAGGATTATTTTCGTCGTGGTAATTATAACGTCGTCGCGAGTGCCGGTAACCGGTTCTGGAAGGAGCGGGATAATACGCCGAACCTATACAGTTATTAACAGACACTTCTGGAACGGTTTCAACCCCTGCTTAAGAGCCATAAACGCGAGGGGTGAGAGCCGAACGCGACGATGATCCTTCTTAATTATCGGCTCTTTCGGCAAACTTTTCTCGCCCGGTCGCTCGATAAATCACTCTGAGAAAGAAAGGCTGTGTTTGCGCCGATTTGACAGCCATCCCTCTCCCAAGGGCTCGAATTCGTCGATCTCTGTTTCCTCTGGAGTTTAGAGGGTAAATGCCGGACCGTCGACCGGGTCGTTTGTCCAAGCGGATTTGTTTATGGGATTCGAGTAATCCGAAGCGAGAGCGAAGGTGTCCTTTTTTCCTCTTTCTTTTTTTTTTTTTTCTCCCTTCCCCGAAAGACGCGTGACTCGTGATTCGTTTAAACAATTTCGCCGGTAGAAATGTATCCGCGAAAATAGAGAAATCGGCGTGGCTTTCAGTTTCCGAGCTTGTGCGCGCGAGAAATTTGTCGGGAAATGTTGTTGAACGATATTGGCAATTTTCGTTCTTTGTACTTGTGCCGTTGAAAGAACGCGAAACGCGGGGTGGCGGTGGTTGCGCGATCGAACGAAGGTTGGGCCGGGATGAAAAAGGGGAAGGAAAAAACCGGCGGTATAATTCTGTTCCGCGGCTCTTACGTTTGCATGAAAGGAAGGGGAACGGTTCCATGCACCGGTGGAATTTATGAAAGTGGATTTAACAAACCCTTAAACAAAGCCGAACCGGACCGGTAGCGATGATTTTTCCCCGCGCTAGGCGGCCGCTCGGCGAAATTTTCGTTGAATTTCAAATAAGCCCGTGGAATTGCAAAATGTTAAACCGCGGGCCTCGATCCGGCGGATCGATGGGGCCGGATCCGTGGATCTTCGAGGACAGAGGGGAGAGGAGAGCTTGCGGCGCGCGTCGATTCTTGATACTTTTTCGTTAAAAACCCAGACGAAGTTGCGTGTAATTTGCATGGAGAGGCTGAGAGACAACCTACGGAAGGGTTAGGTTGCAGTTGATGAATTTTGCACGGCGTAGGAGCACGTATAAATTGCTCTTATTGCTTCCATAAATTTCCTTTGTATAAGAGAGAATGAGACGCGCTCATCAAGTTTCGACTAAATTCATGGAAATTGCTAGCGAAGAGAGGGAAAGCGAGAGAGGGCGCGAGAGAAGGGTAGAGGGATGGCGGAGAAACACTCCTTAGGAGTTTCGCGTTGGCTCGTTGAAAAACGAATAGCCGGGCGAATGGCGTTTATTACTCGCATTTCTGCGAGTCATTATCTTGAAATATGTAGGCGTCGAACGAACGGGAAGAAAAGCGACCAGGAGGAGGAGGAGTAGGAGGAGCGGAGATGGAAGAAAAATGATCGAAACGATTAATTACCCGAAAGCGTTAAAAGGATGCGCGAATTTCTTGGCGACGGAATTCGCGATCGCGAGGAGGAATTGTGAAGAGCGGAGCGTAAAAATCGAGCCAGCTCGTCCGAGTCAAAGGCAATTCTTGCGTTTCATTTGCAAAAGTTTTAATTCGAAAGCACGAGACGCGTCTAAAGGAGGGGGAAGGAGAAAGGGAAAGGGAGAAGGAGAGAGCGTAACGCGTACAGATGAGATCGCTTCGTTACTGTCAACCGAGAGACAGCGATGGCTGGGAATAAAAAATGCCGAAGTAACGAGGGAAGCGTTCATATAATCGTCGGGCTAGTTGACTGAAAAGCAACCACACGGTTCCTCGCTACCGTTTAATTGCTCGCACTTTTCCACTCGGGCTTTTCCCGTGAAAAACTGCGGGACGTAGAAGTTACGAGCGTATAGACCGGCTGGCTACATCAGCGAGTATTTTATACGAACGAGAAATGCCCACCCCCTCGGGGCCGCCTCGTTCGTTATATCGCGGCAGGAATTTTCCACCGACAAATCTTCCCGGCCGCTCCAAATTTTTAACTACCGTCCTTGTTGTCTCCCCGAGCACGGGTCACCGGAAAACTTTCCGATTACGTCTCCTCCTCGCCTAGGAGCACTCGACCTGTCCGAATTTCTCCCGATATCCATCACCGTGATAACGTCTTCGCGATTATTCGAGGAGCAGCTGTTAACTCGTTCCTTCATCGTTCCTTTTCCTCGACTCAGCCGACGCAGACGTATCGACATGTTCGATCCAAGGATTATCCCTGCGAGACGCAAGATGCGCACATACCCGCAGGAGCTGGACGTAAAGGCGAACCGCCGTCCTAATTGTGCACAGGACGATCATGTTTCACGGTACACAGGGGTATTGGCTCTCGATGTCGCGCGGTTTCCCTCTGTCGGTATGTACAGGTACGGGGCGTTACCGGGCCTGTGTACTATTAATAGAAACGGAAATGAAACGCTTTCGATTGGAAGATCGATGCGTGGGTAGTCGGAGCGTGCGGTTCCGCGAGAAACGACCAGCAGCTTTTCCAATGCGGATCGAACGCCACGCCGGCGAAAAATATCAACTCGAAGGACGTGTATCGCGAGTAGTAGTGCAGGCTGGCTGCGTCGGTCTGCGTCAAGTCCTCTTCGCGACGAACGGCAGTTTAGGAAGAGACTTTACGGAAAGAGAGTTGAAAGAGAGAGAAGGCAAGGGAGTCGCAGGAACCCGGCGCTGTTCTTTAATCCGTTTCTACCTAGTCCACTTGTTTCGACTATACGTCGCGACGTTTGCGTCCTGGTTTTTCCAGCTACCTACATTCGCGTCGAGTTATATCGACGCTCGCTTCATAGTTATTCCAGAGTATTCTTCGCGCGATAACATCGAGGGAAGTTTGTCTGGAGTTTCGTTGTCGGAAAGACGTGGTTTCGGGTTATGCAACGGGAAAGCGTCGATGGAATTTAACAAGGGACAAGTAGAAAGATAATGTTGGTTACGAGGGTAAATGGAGCAGTGGGTTTCAGTATTACCAGCACTTCTATTTCTTTTATTATAACAACGAAATTGTTCACGCGTGTTGTTCAACTCAGTGCTCTGAGTCCAAGAATTCTTGGAAATGACGTCATTTCTCCGAAGTGGCGATTTTCTTTGAAAAACGATAGCAATTACCAGGTCTCACCACGCGGAGGTGGCACATGCCTACTGTCGCTATCTGACAGTATCAAAGGTATTCTAATCTAAATAAATTTTACAAGAATGACCTAACGGATATTACTGATTAGAGGAAAAAATGAAAATTTGTAAGTCAGCGCGATGTAAGTGGTTCAATTTCCCTTCGTTTACATTTTAACGCGATAGCTGTCGTTCGTTTTACTCTTTCAGCTGAGATAAAGTAATATTGAAGATTTCAAGTAGGTAATAAATAGTTTAAGACCACGACGTTAATTACCACGTCTCGTTCCGTAGTTGCGAATACGTTACAATAAAATCCGAGGATAATTACGTTCTAATAATAAAGGACTCGACGATTCGTTCGATTTCTGCATTTCGTTATTGACGATATTAATTTGTTGCTACCAATTAGCTCTTTATAAATTACAACAGCGTGCACGTTTCTAGATAACAAATTTCCATGGTGTACACACGTTAAAACATTCCTATTACCTTTGGGGGCTGAAGATATACGCGCGATACAAGAAACCAGGTTAATTAGGGGTCATAGATTAAGAATAACCTGGGTGCATATAAAAAATTATATATACCGCAGTTAATTATAGTATTACATGACGAATAGCGCAGAGATAAGAGGTTCGAGGTTGAAAAGACGTTATTACGCGTGTAATTTTCCTATCTTTTGCAATTTCGTTCGATAAATTATTAATAAACCTTATTTATTCGCGACACGTTCAGGCATCCCGTTCGCTCCGTTAAAACCGTAAAGATCATTCTCCCGAAAGTATACGTAAAAATACGAGGCGGCGAATCGGTAGAAACAAAGCGGAACCACTCTAACCGAGATCTAATTAACCCCGTCGCGGTATGATCCAATTACGAAGAAGTCTGCGTTGTAAAATTGCGTAACTCGGATCAGCCGGCGCGCGTGCCTGCGCGATACGCGAGGAAATTCGAAAAATCTTGGAGATTTCTCGGAATCCCGCCGACGCGTGTTAATCCGCGTGGCGTAATTCTATCTTGACACGGAATTTAGCGGGAGAAACCGAGGAGCGAGACTCGTTATCGCGGTACAAGGGGTTAATATCGCCCCTCTAATTTCCGTTGCCCGTGACAATGGCGGAAAGTAATAGTTCTTTGACGCGGCAACAACCGGAATCGATATTACACCAGCGTGGTCGAGCCTCCTACCGTCGACTGGCCGAAACTCGGGCCGGTTCCTTTGGAATGGCGGGAGCGGAAAGGAAAGGCGCATCATCGAATCGGTGGAAATGTCTGGCCGGTTCCCGGTGCGCGGCAAAGAATCCGTCACGGAGTCAGCCAAGAACGGCCATTGTGAGCTGTCTGTCTGTCTGACGGTAGACAGAGCGACAGAAGTAAAAGTGCTTCTCCAGTGGTGCACCCCCAGCTGGGTTCATTAGTAAACTGAAGTACCGCGCGCTCTGCGCACTAAGGGTCTTTTGTGCGAGGGTGCGCCATTCGCGATAACTCTCCTCCCTTCCACTTTTCCATTCTCGCTCCCTTCTTCCCTCTCTCTCTCTCTCTCTCTCTCCCCCTCCCTCTGTCTCTCTCTCACCTTCTTCACCCAGGTATGCCGCGCGTACGTCGCCAAAGCATTCGCGAGGGTGCCAGTGTCGCCGCGCGTTTCACCCTGTACTTCGCGGCGAATTTATCTACAGGTACGACGTTTCAATGTCTGCCGGCGCGGGAACAGCGCGGGAACAGCGCGAAATTTTCCTAGCTGCCTGCGATTTTCCGCTATTCCGAGCAGACTTAAAACCCGGGCGCAAACGTTAAAGCGCCCCTCAAGCGAGCTGTCCTCCTTTGTAACGCGAGACGCCCGTTCCACACCCTCCTTTCTCCTAACCCCTTTCTTCCTCCCTTTTCTTCTCCATTTTTCCTCCCTTTCTCCTCCTTTTTCTCCACCCGCTTTCTCTTTCCACCTCCTTATCGCTCGTCGCAGTTAATTCCTGGCAAATAGACGCAACACTCGCCAAGGGTAATCGCGCTCGCGCCAATCTCTCCGTCATTCGTCATTTTCCTCCAGATCGTTCGGCATTTCGTTTCGTTTCCGTTCGTCTAACGCGTTCTATCGATTTCGATCGCAACGAAGAACTGACACGATCAAGCCGCAGATCCCTCTCCGCTATCCAGCTACCTCGAAATAATCCGAATTTTCCGGATTATTCCAGATTTCCCCTCTGTCTTTGAGCTCGGCAACGCTCGAATTAATACAGCTTTGTCCGCGAGATCGCGCGAGATTTTCAAACAAACCGGACGCCTCTGTGTTGGATCGCTCTTCCCTTATTTTCCTCATTGCCGAGCAATTTTTAGCCCGAACGGGAACGTTCGGTGTAATGGACGAGCGCGGTCCAAAATCCTGATTAAAATCGAAGTTAACCAACCGGTCGAGAATGGCCGCGTTCTCCCTTTCGTTCCGAGAGTCGAGCTAAATTTCTTCGGCTTTGGAAGCGCCGATCGAACACGCTCGCGAAAAACGTCGAAGAATTTTTCACGACTACTCTTCGCTCTAGTTCTGACAGAAACGCTTTAATCGTCGTTTCGCCTCTTCGGTATCGAACGAATCGTTAGAAACGAGATGCCACGGGAAATGTTAGAATTACCGTGGTTCCGCGTGTCGTCGGGAACGGTTATTTATCCGCGAAAGGATATGGAAATTACAGGAAAGAATTCTCGTGCTCTGTCCCCGGCTGGAACGAACACTCGACGATGGTAGATTAATATGATCCAAGAGCGACAGAACGCGCTTTGCGAGGCGAGTATCGGCTGATTGTCGAGCGATTAACGGAAACGCGGAAAAGCGGGAAAGCGAGAAAGAAAGTGGGAGAGAGAGAGAGGGAGGCGGCGTGAAAAATGCTTTTTCGAAAGAGAGGAGCCGCGCGGCTTTTGATTCGGGAAACATCGGCCAACAGCAGCGCAATCGCCGGGAAATTACGAAACGATGGTACACCGAGGATAATGCTGTTCCGCTGTTACGATAAAGCCGGACAATTAATATTCCATAACGAGCCGCTTTTGAAAGGGCGAAAAAGCTGGGGAAGGATTGGCCAAGCGCGCACCGGCGCATCCACAATCGCGTGTATCCACAGAGAGAGAGAGAGAGGGAGAGAGTGGCGTGTTTTCTGGCCAACGCGATTGTTTCCGCGCACCACCAAGAGATGCCAAATGTTGCCAACTCGTTTCCAACCGTTTGACGTTCCTCCTGCTGATAATTTCCATCCCTACCCGGTCCTTCCTCTTTTGTTTTCCCCCAACATTCCGGGGTAACGATGTTTCTGCCGAGCCATCCGCGAAATCCCTTTCGCCCCTCTCGTATCCCACTCTCGCCGAACTATCGGTGTTCTCCTTTTACGCGTAAACGCCAGCAACCGACAAAATTCCCGATACTTTATTTCCCGGAGTTTTCTTCTCGGACGAGTCTGGCTAGTCGCGAGCTTCCATCGCGAGCTGCACGACGATGGCCGGACACCTGCCTCGCGATTCAAATTATTCCTCGCTCCGGTACGCCTAACGGCAGAGGATTCCTCGAACCAACCTCAGGCGAAATAGTACTCCGTTGTATAATTCGCGGAACTTATAATGGTCGGTTCGTACAGCGCATACCGTAATTTTTTCCCGAAAAATACGCAAAGGATAGAAGAACCTGTGTTATTAAATTTGATTACTATTAACGCGTAGCTGCTGGAATAGCAGGACGAAGACCGATTTCTTTTTCGCGTATTTTGCCCGAATAGCGTGTACGCGCGTGATGGAACGATATCGAAATGGAGTATTGTTCGGCCTGGCGTGCGTTCGAGGGATCCTCGCCCTTAGAACTCCTAGGGTTAATGCGATAAATCAACTCCAGGTCTGACACGGCTATCGCGAGTCGATAGATGACATAAACATTAAGATATACGAGAAATTTGATAATCCGTAGCTACATATACGTCATTCCCGGTATGAATTGACATAAACGACGAAGGGGTTAACACGGGCGAGATTTCGTGAATGCAAATGCGCGAACGTGGATGAATTTTGTTGCCAGCCGGATAGACGTATAGCCGGGGAAGCGAAATTTCCCGGAATTACATTTTTTCGCGATTAAATCGGAATAGCGGAAACCGGTTAAACGATATCGGCGGACGCGAGAGCAATCTCTCGATTCTCCTATTTTCCACGCTATTATAGTCGGCTCGCGAGAGGGGTAGTTTATATATCGGGGGAACACGGTGTCCTTTAAAGGGAAACCTTTTATTCCCGC
The DNA here is from genome assembly GCA_002201625.1 of Euglossa dilemma. Lineage (NCBI taxonomy): Eukaryota > Metazoa > Arthropoda > Insecta > Hymenoptera > Apidae > Euglossa > Euglossa dilemma. Next base: position 2,075,189 of record NIJG01000008.1, read on the forward strand.
AATCGGTTCTGGACACTTGGCCATTAGCAATTACATTTACCCACCGGCCCGGCCTGTTATTCTCATCGCGGATATTTAAATTGATTGCTCTGTCACGCCGGTGCACGGCCGGCTCTCTCCTTACATTCTAGATGTGGAAATCGATAATTGGAAAAATGCATAAATTATCGGGAATAATAGAACGAAACGAACCGCGAAAGTATCCGGGCTTTGGCATTCTGCTCGTTAGCAGCGATGGTTTACGGGGTTGATTCGTTCGAGGCCGGAGCTACGCTCATAATTGTTCCTCTACCTACGCCATGATTGTAATTTTCGAGGAAAATCGCGTTAACGTTGTGGCCGAACCGCGACGCGAAGTAAATGTAACGACATGCCGCGGTGCACGTAATTATTACTCAAACAAGAGGAATAATCAGTAGCGAACACGTGACACGTACACTTAACGCGGATATCGCTATGCGATTCTCTCTAAACGCCGCTCCCGAGGAAAATCCCAAAGACGTTTCTTTTTTCCTTTTCAACTGCCAATTATCCAAAGATATTCGCTGTAAATAGAATGTAGCTGCTGAGTCGATAACGACGAATCTCTTTTCAGCTCGATGTATCGAAATTCCTAGAAAACCTAGCTTAACTCGGATTGTCGCGTCTACTTAGAAATATCGTAATATTTTAATTTTCCTCGAATTCTCCTTGAACCAAAAGAGATCGGAAGGAAGTTGATTACGGTCGCTTGCGAGATGGAAGCATACGGAGCGACGAACCGCAGAGGCCGTGATGACCGTGAAAAAATGGAAAAGGATGGATTAGATTTTGCGAGAAGAAGCGCGAAGAAGGGTAATCGGAGGAAAGGTTTGCGGCGGACACGCATCGGTCGACCCATCTCTGAACGCGAAATACGGGGGGCCAATGGTGATTGGTTGGAAATGAGGTTAGCGTGTTGCACAGCTAGTGTACGGCGATCCACACAGCGAAATAATAAAACGGTCGCGAAACAATCAGCGATTGTAACGATCAGCGATGCGACGCGGCAGCGTCGTTATTTCCAATAATTATCGGCTGTCGACGCCGGCCGCTGCCCAATCGGTTAATTCGACGTTAAACCAGGGGGGTGAACTACAATAGAGTTTCCGATGCGATTCCGCCCTCCGAAAATCCATCGCGCGCGAGCTTAAAACTTCCCTGTCTCTTATCCGGCCATCTAACGAAACGTTCGTCCCTAAATTTATCCTTCCGGCCAATCCGCGCAATTCGATCCACCGTACGTCCGGATCGCTTCGTCGAAACTATCGAAACGTATGCACTGGCCTTGGCCGGTAGATGCTCCACCGTCGAGGTGACGTTTCTCCAGTTCGGCAGAAGAAAGAAGAGCCGGTGAAAGTTTTGAAAAGGGCGTGATCGAGAAGCGAAGGTGTCGTTTGGCTGGAGGCCGATCGTGGAGAGGACGCTATTACCAGAAGGTTCGTGCTCGACTTGTTCCCTTTCCCAGGGCGAATATAGCCGGAGCCTTTTGGCGGAAGCTCGGGGAGGGTTTTATAAGCGGCCGCGGGGAAGAGGGCGTCGAAGCCGTGAAAACAGGAACGAGGTCGGCCCCGGTGGGTATACATAAAGCGTACCGGTTTTCGTGGCTTTCGGACACCGCCGGTTGCCGCTTTGTTACATAAACCAAAATTTACCCAGCCGGCCCATCGTGGAAGCGGTAACTGCGCCCTGTTCTTCAGCGCCACGCGACCATTTCATGAATCTTTCATCCCGATCGGAATTTAAGATTTTTCCTTGTGCCACGGCAAAGTCGGACGTGGCTGCACGCTAGCCAGGATCAAAGCTCTGCGCCGTGGCCGCGCAAAGAGGAAAAGCCGGGAGCCTTGACCTCCTTCCTCCGCTTCTCTCTTTTCTCTCCCCGAGCCGAGTTTCCTCCCAAGAGAATCCCGCTCTCTCTCTCCCGGTGACAACCGAAAGAAAGGGTGCGACTCGGCCGCCGCGGAAAGAGACGGCCGAGATTATGCAAATTCACTCCGGTGTCCCTCGAAACCTCGCGAACGCGCTTTCTCCACGCTACCTCGCCAATCGCCGCGTAATAGACTTCCATGGAGAGAGTATCGGGCAGGCTTGTAAACGCCACTCGGATCGTGCCGATTCTTGGAAAAATTTCGCCTGGACCGAGGTTCGCGAGGATTCGAGACCGCGGTAACGCAATCGCGGACAAGCCCAGAGTATCGAAAGAGTTAAAAGCGTCCCGGCGCACCAACGTTCGAGCAGTCGCGACTCCGCGAGCTAGACAGGGCAGCTTCGTTTTGACGTTAACTTTATTCGCGACTTTATTGCCGTGTAAAGCACGCGTCGCGCCGCCGAGCCGGCGAGCAGACGGTGGCGCGCTTTGATAAAAATTTCCCTCTCGCAGCAGCGAAACCCGAGACCGGCGAGAAACTCGTTTAGCGTTCGTTCCTGGAATCGAATCTACGTGTCCCGGTTTCTTCGTTAAACTCAAGATTTTTCCGAATCAAAGGCATTGCATCGAACACGGAACACTTTCCCGCGTGCGCCCTTTTTCCCTTGTTCCGACGAACACAAACGCCGAGAGCCTTTCCACGGCAGGAAATTTAATTTCTGCCACTTTGCGCCGGCCAGAAATACCACGTCGAGTGGTTCTTTTTCGTGCTGACGGTCCGAGTCACGATTCCATGATGAATTCGCGTGTATACCGACGCGTGACCTAAAAAGACCTGCCGCGTCGCTCTAGATTTCCCTCGCTTTTTCCATTCACCTTCTAAACCAACCTCTCTCCGTCCTTTTCCACGCGCACGCTCGACAATGAGCACGGCTCGCGTCGAAGGTACTGTGCCAAGCTCGGAGGAGCACTGTCTGGTATTATTACCAACCGATCGGAACACGTTTGCCTAGTCTCGTGCACGCATCAAGCCGGAAATCAGTGATATCGACAGATCTTGGAACGTTAAACGAAGAATTAAAAAACGAATAAGCGAAATCTGTGAAACTGCGCTTCGTTGGCCATATTCCTACGCGAGTTTGACACCGCTGCATAGAAACATAGCAATCAGCGGTGTCCTTTCGCAGCGGTTGTACGGACTAGGTGTGAAATATAGAGCAATCAGAGACGTGCTATTTCATTACTCCGCGTTTAAACGGATCCCCTGCCGTCCCGTAAAATTCTAACGACGTTAATTGGTCGGTCGGTCGGGTCCGTTGTCTCTAATGTCCGGGCAACGAACGAGAGAGAGAGAGAGAGAGAGAGAGAGATATGCAGAATCGCGAAGGGATACAGATGGACACGACGACCTGGAGATGGTTGGCATCGGTCGTGGCAATGAACCGCGTCGAGAAAGCTGTCTACTCGGGCTTACGTGACACCTACGAGGTTTCTCGAATACTTTCTTCTCGCGGGATGTTGAACGTCGGCCCGTAAAACACCGAGCCCGTGATCCGTGTACGAGACCTGGGGAACCAGGAGGGAAAAAGGCTCGGTCCAGGGCTGCACGCCCGAGAGAACGCGAGGAATGATCCGTCGGAAGTTTGCATGTAACCGTAAAAGTAGCTGGATGCTTGCCGGGCTCTGGTTATGTGTACGTGCTGTGTGTGCCTGACCGTGGTAATATCGCTCCACCCTCTGGTAATTTACGAGTGGTGCCTAAGTACACTGACGCACACTTTTCTCGCGAATGTCCTACTTTCCCGATGAATTTTCCTCGATCGCGCCGCGAGCTCTCGCGCGGAATTTTTATCCGGCCTTTTAAACCGCGCCGTGTTTCTTCCTTCTCCTCGGTGCGTCGCCGCTCCTTCTCACGGGGTACATCGCCCGGATCCCGTAATTAGTCCAGATAGATGTCGCGATAGCCATTGTATACGTAGTAACCCTCCGGACAGGGGTGTCCCTTTCTCGAGGGACATCCACGCGGCAATTGTCGGGAATTTTCAATTAATAAAACCGTGGCTCGCTGTCCGTGGGGCAGCGCGAGCCTCTTAATTTCCAGTTCGCGAAAAGCAAGATGGAAAAGATCAACGAGACCGATGTACGCGCGGGAAAATCGATCCTCGGATGTAAAGATACGTCGATCGTCTTGTGCGAAAAAATCGAAGTTCTTTAGCGTGATTTTTCGAAACGAGAGGCAGCGAAACAGTAGTCGAGATTGCCTTAAATTTCAACGAGTTGGTAATAATTGTTTAAAACGACGTTCCATCGATTCTCATACAGTTGAAAATACGATCGAGATTCGTACGGAAATAATCACGGCGCAACCATCGCGATTCCGACTTTGGTAAATATTTCAGACGACGCTGGAAATACCGATTACCGGTAATCCGTGACGAGACAATTTTTATCGCCCGTGATCCAAAGCAGACCGTTTCGTTGGATATTCTCGTGGCGTTCTGACAGACTTGGGCCTCGGGATCGCGAACGAGCCTTTGGATTTTCGAGCGTTGACATCGTGGAACGAGTTGAAAAAAGCGGCGGCGAATGGCCGCGAATAAAACGGATAGGAAGATTGGGCCGGGCCACAGAGGCGGGCCGATCGAATTTCCCGTCGCCGCTAAAATACGTTTTCCTATCAGAAATTTATTATTCTTCGTGTAGAATGCCGCGACGCCGCGCGTCGGCCAGCCAGCTGAATTTTTCATCGGCACACATCGCGCAAATTCGGTAACGCGCGCGCGCGCTGCCGCTACCCTTTGAAGAATTAACGGGTATGACAAGCAGCATCAGCGAGCATCGCGGCTTTTAAATAATCATCGAGGCACGCGTGACAAAACCGACCGGTCGGATATGCAAATACGAGAGTTCGGTTATTAATATAGGCTGCGCGCCCACGGGGAACAACGATCCCGTGATACGCGGAAGAATTCAACGAAGAACGGTCGCGAAACCCCGGTATACCCACGCGTTTTCCTTTTTTCCTACTTTTCCCCTCAACGAATCGGCTCTCTCCATCGTCGCCGCGCTTTTCCAAGCTTTTCCACGCTGTAGAACGAGGCGAACATCGACCACCGCGGCCTACAACGAGAGTGATCGAACGCGCGGCTCTTGGATCGCGTCGCGCTTATCGATCATCAATCCTCGGATGCTTATTTAAACGTTTGGAAAAGGAGTCGGCGATAGCGCGTCACAATGAAACATCGGAGGATCGTTAATCCTTGGGAATCGAAGGATCGTCGCGGTGTAATATCGACGTTGCGGCGAATCGTTTGGTCGAATTTTATGGAACCCGATGAAGACGAAACGAATCGAATAATAGTCCCTACTCGATGTAACGAAGCCGTTTCGAACGGAAGTAGATAAACAATTTCGGAAAGGGAGGCTCGTTGCGACGCAGTCGTGCCATTAAAGTAGCATCGATAATTTCCCTAACGGCGTATCAATATTTACCCGCTGACGCGAAAAGATCATCGAACAGCCAGGACACTCGCTTGCATCCTCTTATTTACCCCGATTCCGCTTCCGCCTAACGATCCGCCGATGCAGAAGCGCGTTCCATCGGCGTCTAACATATTTGCGAAATTGTAGCGGTATTTCGGCGTAACGACCGACAATGTAAATACATCCAGCACGAAACGAGTTATGAATTTTTGCCGGCGGTGTTCCCAGGATAGAACCGTTTGCAGGTGAAAAATGGCCGTCTCAAGAAGACCGAGGATAACTCGCGCCGGTGCTCGAGGTAACCGCGCAACTTTCGCGGTAATACGGGCTGATTTCATCGAGAAACTCGCGCTTCGTGTCAACAATTACGGGTAAAAAAGATCTCGCGGACCACTTCATTTAACGCGGTTAAGGAGTGAGAGAACCGCTTAGGGGGTTGGCTAGGAAATTTTTAATATCGCAACTTTTAAACGGCCGAGCATCGCGCCGCGACTTTCTCGCTCTTTTCAAAAACGAATTACCAAAGCGCGCGGCTACCTACCAAGCGGAGAGGCATCCCTGAATTACGCGCCGCAATAAGACGTTTAAATCGCAATTACGCCCGGCTGAATCCCTTATAATTGACTGTTCGTGTGATTTGGTATCGGCGCAACCGCGTTCACGATGGAACAATGCGGTCCCGTTTGGGACAAAAGCCGAAATCGGGACCGAACAGTCGGATAAAGAGCGGAAAGAAAAATGATTGGAACGCGAAGAGGGAAAGAGAAAGGGAGAGAGAGATGCGAAGAGAATAAGATGGAAAGGCAGTAGCAGGATGACGGAACGTCTTTGAGGGAGGTTCGAAGGGGTGAGAACGGAGCGGAGTTTCATCGAAGCACCGGCATTTACCTGCGAGTTCTAATCAGCAAATTTACCGCGAGAACTTCGCCGCGATATCTTTCTTCTTGACAGGCGAAAGACTGGAATACGTAATTCTTGCCGCGCGATAGAGACGAGCGTACGGATAGCGGGCTGTTAAAGGGTGGAAAGGAGGAGAGGAGAATATCAGGGTTGGAACGCGGCCGGATCGCAGAGACGGAATAAAATGTTGCTGCCGGTGCCGGCAATAAAATTGCAATGGCAGCGCGAAGACGGTACAGGGATTTCCAACTGCTCCATACGGAGGTATCTAATTTTCTAGAAAAACAAGCAGGATATACGTGTTCGTTTTATCCGGTCCACTCCCTTTTGTCACGTTCCTCGTTCCCCCGGCTCCGACCCTGGAATGCGTACCGATTTCTTCGCCTTGTCCTCTTGTCACTGCTCCAGGAAAAATAACAACGGTTTCTCCCGTTCAGTCGTCGTCGTCGATTCGTCCTTTCGTTCTTTGCTTCGTCGCGCGTCCTCGGCGGGAGCCTGAAAGAAAATCCGATCGTTTAATTATGAATCCGAAGGAAGGACTGGCGCGAGTATCGAGAGGAGGAAGAGAGCGTTCCAACGGCGGTTTCGCAACGGTCCAAAGAAGAAGCAAGGGAACGCTTTTATCCGTCCTGTTACAAAGGCGGCACGCGTAATACAATTAAATCGGAGCCTCCTCGCTTTGCCGTGCAACAAGCATCGAAACTCCGTGACAGAATGTTAATAGATCCGATCGGGTCTGTTTCGCGAGTGAAGTTCGGCCAGCCATCGGAGTTATTCCCTGCTCTCCCTCCTAGTTTCATCCGCGAGGCAAACAAATCGTAAAGGTACGTGCGTGCGAAATTGGGAACGATCGAGCGGAGCCGAGCGGAGCCGAGCGGAGCCGAGCGGAGCCGGTTCTAGCGAAATTAGTCGCCGCGGAAAGGAAACGCGTGGCCGGCCGCGCAGGAAGCGGGAGCAACACAATAGCGTTTATCGACAGGCGTGGGAGGATGCAACGCAACGGGTACAATAAAAAAAAAAAAAGCGGGGAAAATAAGGGAAAAATAGGAGGGACCGAAAAAATTGGAAAACTGATATTTTAGCGAAGACCGTGAATAACGAGGGTGGAAATTTTCGTGTAACGATCCGTTCACCTGATCGCCAGACGCTCGCGTCGAGTGCAACGCTTTTGTGCGTTACCCTCGGAGAAGTGACACGAGGTGCAGAGATCTCGAGGAAAAAAACAAGTTTCTTCTTCTTCTTCTCGTCGCGAGACGGAGCTTGGATGTATTCGTTGGAAGGTTTTCCAGAGGAAGCTGGTGAAAGACGGAGAGCGGGAGCCGGTGTTAAGTTATTGTCGGTTGAGGTATAGAGGAGGGGTCTCTCGAATGGGTCAGCTTGCCTCGTAATGCACGGGGCCGGCTGGAAAGGCGCGGCGACCGAGACACGGAATGCAGGTCGGGCTCGGATAAAGATGCAGGGTGTTAATGAATTATAGATCGACTGTTGAAAGGGGAGAAGACTCGGCCGACGCGGCGCGCGCATGCTTGCGAACCTACGAGCTCTCTCGGAGATATCTCGTTTTTTACGGGTACACGCGAACGCGAATTCTTTGTGATTTCTCTTTTTACGGCTTTGTTACGTAATACGAGGTTGTATAAAAAGCGGTGTAAAAGCTAGGCTCAGATTAGCCGTCGCCGAGCTTAATCTACGTAAACCAGAGGAGAAGGTAACAAAAGGACGCGTCGTAAAAGGAGGAGAGATAGAAAAAATAAAAAAAGAGAGAGAGAAAGAACGAAATAGATACGAGGGGTAATTATAATTTGCATCTGTGCTCGGAGATTGCTGGAACGATACCGCGTTGGATTCCGTTTGCGTTATGAACAGCATCAGCTGCCAGACATTATCGTTATCGCATTTGTGTAACAAGCGCGATAATAGCGGATAAGTGCTCGAGGACGACTGATACGCGGCTTATACGTTGGCGGATACGATGGCTTATTGTACCGGATCATTTTCGGGTGACGAATCGCGCGCACTTTTGGACACGCGGGAAATTTACTGGACGGCACCGAGCGCAGAAGCGTGCACCGGAATGAACTCGATGAATCATTTCGCGAAACGTGTAATCTGCAAAATCCATAATGGCTCGATGCTTGATTTGTCGGACGAACGGCCAAATTGGATCGCGATTTAGAAACAAGCCGGAATCTCGATTATTTCCAGACGCTCCTCTCCATTGCGAATCCGCCTGTACGCGCGCCGAGCTTTCTTCCATCCTCGTCCGGTTCCGCGCCGGCATAGCGCGAAAAATATGTTTTTCCCTTTGTCCGCATCGCGAAACGCGATACTTTGAATATCGAAAACGGTATCGGGATGAATTTTCCGAATTCTCGATAATTTCATCGGTGTCATCGATACCGTGAAATAGCTCGTTTCCCGTGGGGTGTTCGCATTTCTGCAACGATCCGTTATACGAAACCGAATTGCGCGTTACAGAGGAAACGTAACAACGAATCGGTGTAGCGTTTAACGCGACGATAAAATCCGGCTGGTCCGGCGCTCGGGAATAATATATACCGAAGCGACTGGGTCGCGCCGCGACGCTGCTAGCTCGATCGTTAATCCCGGCCAAACGAAAATCCCACTTTCCCTCTTTCTTCGTCCTTTCGCCTTCTCCTCCGCGTCCTCCGATCCCTCCTTCCACAGTGGATCTCGAATTTCGAAAGTTTTATGCGCGCAGTAGCGGGAGTAGTTGCCGTGGCATGGCTCGACGCTGGCTCGACGCTGGCTCGACGCTGGCTCGACGCTGGCGCACGGTGCTCGAGCAAGGCATCGAGAGGCCATCGTCGCGAAATTAAACGATAAATCAGTAAATCGTTTTGCAGGAAAGTGATTAGTGCCGGCAGTAAAATCGCCAAGGGTGCAGGAGGAAAGGAGGGTGCGGGAAACCGGGCCGAATTCCAACCAACCTTGGTCGCTTTCCCTCCTTAATCCAGGCTGTTGCTACTCTCGACACGGTGAACGCACTTTCGCGATAAACCTCCATTCCGTAGTAAAGAACCTCCTTTCCATCCTACGCCGGTGCTTCCACCTTTTCCAGCCTTATGGCCTGTTTCGCGACGGTAACGTCTCGTCCGCGAGGACACGTCCTTCGATATCGCCTCCGAAGAGAAGCTAGAGCCAATCGAACTGCCCAACCATTTACTCGAAACGTAATTCCGAAATTAAAGAATCGATGCTTGGAACTTTTTTCGAATATCGCGAGGTAATTTCTTCGAAGCGGTCTGAATCAAAGGAACGGTAAATCGGTAATTTCCCAAGGACACACTCCGAGTGGAGGTGCTCGTTCTTCCATCGATTGTCGACTCGTTACGATTGGCAACATATTGCGGGGTAATTTTCGCCCCATGGGTCAGCCATGGTGAAGCGTTCAGCCGCGAAAAATCACCGAGTCGTGAAGCGAAAATTTATTTTCGTTATACAAGTCCGGAGTGGTCTAGATGAATCCCGCAGCTGACACCTTTTTCCATCCCTCGACGTTTTCCATTTCCAAACGGTACACCCACCAGTCGTCTTTCTTCCCGCCGAATGAATTCTTTTCGAAAACGCGTCGCTCAAAGGCTCGCAAGAACAAAGAACCTCTCGTTTTGCTCTCGGAAATATCGTTCTTCCCAACATTGTGATTTTTTCGAAGAGCCGGTCGGTCAAACGATATGGACACGGAGAAAACCGCGAAAACTGAAAATAATATGGATTGTCGCGGTTGATGGATAGACGCGAAAAGAAGGAGAAGGAGAAAGGGAAAGAGCGGAATTGAACGAAGTTTAAGCTTCATTCAGGCTGCTCAGTGAATTCGAAATTGATCCATTATCCTGTCGCTTCGTTGCGCAAAAGAGCACGTCTGTCGTAGAAATGGCGTCGACGTGATTCGATTCTGGAAGAGGGGCCGGCGATCCGCGAAAACTCGGATATTTAGCAAAAAAATTCACGTTACACGATTTTCTCGCGACATTGAATTGGAACTGGTCCGTCGGACGGTCTGATGAAACGAAATCATCTTTCCTGCGATAAGGTAGCGGAGCAACGAGGTTCCGCGTGTCGATTAAAATCAATAGACAAGAAAGTTAAAATGGGAACCGGTTGTTGCAGCGTTCGTCGAGTCAGAGGCGTAGTTACGATTAATTAACCGAACGAAGGTGAGAGGGGGAGGAAGGAAAAGTGTTCAGCCAACCGACGCGCGAAACTTGAACAATATCGTTGTTAATGGAGGTTTCGCGACGTGATTCGCGAAAAGTTTGCTACGCGGCCGATGCCAAAGAGCCAGGAGAATAATGACGGCGAAGACGAAGGTGAAAAGGGAGAGAAAGAACGCGGGAACCTTAGAGGCGCAATTAAATTAAACGACACTGGGTCGGACGGTTCTTACGTTGTAATCGCCCTTTTAATTGCGCTCGTAATTAACCAGCCGTAATTGATTTACGTCCGCGTACATATCTCGACGAAATAGCCGAATCGGGGATGAGAAACGGAAGGAGACCGTTCGAATTTTTCCCGATCGGGAAGAAAAATAGGGCGGAATAGCCGACGTCGCGAAACTATCTTCGCGTCGGTTAATGAAATTACATTGTTTCCAGGAGGATCATCGATCCTCCGTGTAAACTCTAGCGGGGCACGGCGTTTCCGCGCGACAATTGCGCCTCGTTTAATTATCGGCCACACGGAAATTTCTGCGGACGTAATTGAAAAAACAGACGGAGTTACGACGAAACGTTTGTCATTTGCGAATTCGAAGGGAATTTGGAATTTTTCCGTGCCACCGGGGCAGAATATGCCGCGCGGCAATATTTCTCGCCAATCACCGATCGATCCAACGCCACGGGCCCGTTTGAAATTCCACGCCAAACCTTTTCCTTCCTCCAACTTTAGCCGAATCTTCGAAGAACCTTCGCCCGGCGTCGTAAAATTTAACGTCGCCGAGTTACGAACGAGTTCGACGCGACCGGTAATTAACCGAACGCGATTAATTCTAACGCGCGTTTCTGCGAACGCACGCGCGAGAGGAATATAGGGGATGGATAGGAAAGAAATGAACGACCAGCTTTCTCTTTCCTCTCTTCCTCTCTTCTGTCCCATTCTCTCGTACCTAAAATATACATTTGCCTAAAGTAGAGCTACACAGTCGTTTTACATTGAAAAATAACTATGCTTACATGTTGCCTACGAGGATGTATTGCACTTTTATATAGTTTCATCCGTGGTGTCGCGCGTCGCGTTGGTACAACCTCGGTATACCCGCGACGCGGGCATTTTCACAAAAATATTATTCTCTCTCCTTTTATCCTTTCTGCCTAATATATATCACGATAGCGTACTCCTTGCGGTTACTCTTCGATATACGAGTAAAATTCCCATCTTCGCGTCTCGTCTCGCTTTCGTTTCAACGTCGATCACGTGTCGATCACGCGTCGATTCCAAAACTGCCGGGAATGCAACGGATCATATACCAAAAACCGACTAATTCTGTCCGATTAAAGAAACTCCAAGCGGTACGAGAAAAATCAATAAATCACGCTGTTGTGTCGCGAGGCTTGACGAACGGTACATCGTCGGCGAACGTCTCTCCGAACGAACTCCTCGGACGATAAAGCCGGGATTTCGCGTGGAGGATGCATCGACAAACGATACTGCCGCTTGCAACGCCGTCCTCCGATCGATCTCCAACAATTTCCCGCGTTTCCACTGTGAAAGCTCGAGCCGCGAGGGGCGCTGCCGTGTTCGCCTTAAACGAAACGTCTGGACAGAAGCGACGCGAATGTTTAATTGCTCGAAGTATTCCATGATCTTCGATACACCCTGTATAGAACGCGTACTACCTCGCACGTGTGATATCAAAGACTCGTCCGAGACAACGAAAGATTACGCAACGTCTACGTTACGACGATACGAAAGAATCGCGGGAAAAACAATCAGGAATTTTCTAAGCGAAGAACAGAGGCGCGGGTTCGGAACTGAATCTACGCGGTTATCAACCATCAACTACTCTCTCGTTATTTGTCGTCATCGTCGGTGTCGATAGTAAGTCAGATTTTATAAAAAGTGAGTCGCGGATCGACGATAATTCGTTTCGCAGCGACCAGACCAGCCACCACGAAACGAACACGGTCCAATGGAAATAATGTCAAAAGAAGAATTATCAAAAAGACATAATTCGAACCGAGTCCTTCCGTTAGATTTTCCTCATGCCGGAAGAAGCACCGCTTCAGGTATATCGCACAAGTCTCTAAAACATTTCATAATTTCCTTTGTATATATATATATATGTATATGTATATCTCTGTATATGTATGTATATATATATATATATATTTACATGTCACGTGACGCGTGTACAGGTTGAATCGAGCATCTCCTCGTCGAACAACATTTAGCTCACATTTGCACGAATCATTTTGTACCAAGACCAAAGTCAATTGTCATCGACTTAATTCCTTTTTAACGACAACGTGGGATACTTTGACCACAGATAGACGTTACACCGTCACGCGCGCAAACATTTCAATGCATATTTTACGAATACAATTACGCCAATCCCGGTTTCTCGCGAAAGACGTAAATACTGGCTAGCAACGGGACGCGATCCCGTCTGTACACGCGTCCGTGACATGCATGTATGCGTGTCCTCTAAATTTTATAACGAATATGTATATGTATATATTTATATATTTATATGTATATGTATATATCAGAACTTTGGTTTTGTCTTTAGTTAACCAGTCGGATCAAAAATACTCGAAAGATGCTCGATCTTGCGAAGTACGTTCCTTCCAAGATAAACCCTAACGCGCGCCAAAGTCTGGTCGTCCTTGGAAGGGCCTGTTTCGGGACCGACAGGGCGAGACAGACCGCAACCCAAAGACGAACACCTTCGGCTAGCCTCGATAAACCCTTTTTAATCCGCGATTATTCCGTTGCGCCCAACCCTGTACGATAAATTGAGATGCTCCATCGCGCGGAGCTCGGTTTTTCTTTTTTTTTCTTTTTCTTTTTCGCTGAAAAAGGAGAAACGTTGCGTTCGATTCAGCAGAGTGTCGATAGAAAATTTCGAGTAATCGTTAGGATGCGTAAAGATGTCTTAAAAACGTGTTAAAAAAGTTGTCGTATCGACCGTGCACTAATTCATTTCGATCCATCACTCTCGAGGGCTACGCGTTTGAATTACCGACCTGCACGGTTTCTCCTTTACCGACTAAGACGAAAGTTGTGCGCAAGATGTTTCCCTGTCGTAAAGTAGAAATCGGCAAGTTCCTACGCCGATCTCTTGAACGGGTTCGGCTTCCTTTCGATCAGATCAGTAGCTTTTTCTCATCGAGCAGACCCTATCGTGCATAGTTTCATGATAGATAATAGAAAACTGCGACGGTTGCAATGCAGGAAAGTTTGGACTTAATCTACCATAGAAAGGAGAGAATTCGTTGATCTCGCGATCGGTATTGCTTGTTACTTCGTGGCGCAACGGAATCACTATCGGATATGACGATTAATAAACTTTGAAATTCTGTCAACTATAAACAGCGGTTTACAAATAGGTACGCTTCTCATACGAAGAATTACGATTACGTTCAGAGGTTGTTCTACGTGTTACGTATTTTGATAGCGATCTGCCACGTCTCGGAACGTCGATTAGATTAATCCGGCCGCGTAGTAACTAATTATTTGTGCGAGCACTTATCGTGACACACGATGTGAACCAGCCTCAAGTTCTTTATCGTGAACAGATTGTCGTAGATTTCCATCAGGTCCGCCTCTTTGGTGTTGCCTTTGGATGCCAATTTCAGAAGCAGCGGAATTAAAGTCCTTGACCTCTCGATCCTGAAAATCAATCCTAGTTACGACCTTGTCGCTCGTGGCCTCTGACTATACCGAACTTGAAACATCGTTTCACAGGGTGAGCCAAACACCGTTAACTAGAATTAATTCTAATATCGAGCCATAACCGTGTCACAATATTTGGATCACCGGATAACGCGAAGAAACATCGCACCGTGGTCGATAGAAATGGTAAATGCTCTTACTTGTGATCAAAGTTCCACGTGGAGAATAGAATAAGCTCCTCCTTGGACCTATAAGGATTGATCTTGTGCCTCTCCCCATAAGGGCACTTGTCTTCGTTCCACTGGCCCCCACACCTAAACTCGCCGATGTGATCGCACAACGGGACACAAGTGTCCTTCTCTGTCCTAACCTTATAAGGACAGTTCTGCTCTGCCTCCTCCTCTTCAGTCTTTAGATCCGCCATCGAGTTCCTCTCGTTTCTTTTCTTCACCGCGTCCACGTCGTCGCTCTTCCCATCTTCCGTTCCGAATAGCCGAAAATACGCGCTGTAATCCAGCCATTTCAGCTTGCAGGGACAATGGTCGTAGCAATCCGCAGAGTCAGGCTCGTCCGCACCCTTCGACGCCTCTGTCTTTGCTCGGCTCCTGTCGAAATAGTAGCCAAAGTAGTGGTCCTCCTTCAACTGCATCTTGAAGAACGCTATGGCGTACAGCAGCTGCTTCCTTGCTCGCGGATCCTTCGTGAACACGTCCGACGATTTGATCTGCTCGATCGTTTTGTACAGGTAGCCGCGTATCCTGTCCTGACACCTACGATGCAAGTACGCCTCCTGCGAAATAACAATTTCGTTAAACCGCGGACGGATTTAATCGAATAATTCGAGGCAAAGTCTGCCGGTTGGAAAAGGTTATTCAGTTTTCAGAGGCGCAACGGGGCAATAAATGGCAACCGGCGCTGTGGCGAATCGAAATGGGTCAGTATACACTCATATTGCAGTATTGTGAATATAATTGGTTTGTAATCAAAGCGAGGCGAAGCTATTGTTTTCGGCAAATCGCCAATGGAATTGTCGTTATTGTCTATAGCGACGCACAATGGAAGCCCG
Source organism: Euglossa dilemma (assembly GCA_002201625.1). Classification (NCBI taxonomy): domain Eukaryota; kingdom Metazoa; phylum Arthropoda; class Insecta; order Hymenoptera; family Apidae; genus Euglossa; species Euglossa dilemma. The sequence goes on from NIJG01000008.1 coordinate 2,090,377, forward strand.
ATCATACGACCAATTTCTCTGACGGTAATTTCGATCATAGTTCGCGATCTAGTTCGCGATCCATCGTCTTCGCAACGCGTTCGTATTAAAATAACGAATAATCAATTTCGTCGCGACCTTCCAGTTCGGCCGGAGAAACGACGGCAAGGTCGACGGAATGCGATCGGAAGGAAAGGTCGGAGGATAGAGAGGAAGGTCGTGGGAAAAAGGAATCGCGGGACACGTGTTTCATCGGGAAAGCTATCTGGGAAATCCGTGCTGCAGAAGCCGAGATATTCGATCCCGGGAGCACAGATATATTGGCAAGTTCGAAGATTGGGCGTGGGATTTCAGAGGAACTGGGATTTCGCAATAACCCCGCGAGCTACCGTCGCTATAGCGATTTTATTATTTTTCGCGAAATCTATCGAGCGTTATAACACTGCGTAATCGAAACACGAGCTCTTGGACGAGTTGAAACGAAAGCCGGACACGAGACTAAAGTCGGAGTCGGCGTTGAAGGAAGAGTCGCACGCGAACTTGGGGCAAGTGGATAGCGATATCGGATTAATTAATTATTCCGCCGAATCGTTAGACCAACGACCGCAAGATTCCGAGGCGAAACTCCACCGGCGATAAATGGCAATTTGCCGGAATGGAAGCGCTGTAACGTTAATTAACTCGAGCGATATCGAACGAAGGATAAACTCGCTCTCGTTCTGTTGCATTAGCCTAGCTCGACCTAGACCGACTTATCGCGTACGTACGAGGGTAACTTGTCCGCCATCTCGTCCCGAATGGTCTCATCCATAGAAAAAAGTTCCCGCAGAAATCACGTATAGCTATACGCGATGCTTGGTATTCGTATTGATTTTTTACTTTCACGAGCGACACGTACACCGTGTAAATGGATTTCAAGGATCACGTAATGCCCGTAAATGAAAAGCACGACGCAAAGAATCGCGTAGGCGATAAAATGTCTCGGTGTATAATCCGATTTGCTCGCATCGGCTGACAATCGAAGCAGCCAAGGTATAAATAAAGTCTCACTCCTCTCTCTTTTCTTACGGTGCAAACTTGATTTTTTTTTTTTTGCGAATACCGGCGACACCGAGACGAGAAGAGGAAGGGAAAAAAAAGACGTTGCAAAAGAGAGGGAGGTGCTTTGAACGGAAACAAAGCGTAAACTGATTTTTCAGAGGCGGAAGACTTACTTTGGTGGTGCAGTTGGTCTCCAAACCTCGAAACCATTCCGGATGCTCGTCCCTGCTGCTGCACAGAGTCTTCGAATCGTCTTTGTTCAGCACGTTATTTAGAACGGCGACCTTCGCTTTAAGGTTTTCCGTGAGGAACTCGGACGCTTTCTCGCCGGCAATCAGAATATCGATGTTAACGCGCCTCAAAGTGTCGTAGAGAAGGTCCGCATCTGTAAACAGACGTCGGATCTCGTGAAGCCGCGTTCGTTTATCGCGTTTCCTTCGGCTTTCTATTCAATTCCCCTTTAAACGGCGAACGCGAACGTTAATTCAACGCGCTGAAACGTCGAGGAAAAACTGTTTGTTCGACGAGACTTATAAAGAGACTCGCGAAGAAATTCGTAAAGAAGCTTCTCTAAATAATTACCAAAGGTTCGTTATTTTTTCCTAATTTTATACTAACCGCTCAGCACTTTTTCGCCAGGCTTCTGAAGGATCAGCGTCGTCTGAGGTTTCAGCGTGGAAAAATACTCTTCCTCGTCGATCAACGAACCATCGAGAAGATAGACGTTGATTTCGGCGAGGTCGTTAGTCACCTGGAAACACGTACAATCTCCCGGTATTATTCCACTAGACAGAATTACAAGGAAACTCGACGCGTTCCTATTCGACGAACTAACGATCTGAGCCTCGCTCGTTAAAAACGCAAAGCACGTCTGGAAAAATGCGCGGAAATTCTCCGTTACTATTTGGATCACGATTGAATCGTATATTCCGCGACGACGTTTATCGCCGGAACGCGTTAAAGTCCATCGAACAAAGATCACGAACGTTGCACGCGAAGACTAACATATCCGGGTTATTTCGTGTTTGAAACGTTTCGTGTATTTTTTTCCAAACGCTATCAATGGATCCCACGGTGCTCTTCCGTGTTTCGTTGCTACCGGCCAAGAAAATCGCGGGAGCACTGATTCGTCGACGTCAACGACGGAACAAGTCAGAGATAATCGAGCGAACCGCATAACGCGATTCTCGAACGCTAAGGAAAAGTCATAAGTCGTGGGAATTATGGGAATTACAGCGATTTAAGGCGGTGAACGCGGCACCGTGAACGCGCATCGCCGGAATCAATTGTTCGGGAATGGGAGTTTCGGAGGAAGCACGTCGGGGATGTTGGCGGGGATGTTGGCCGGAAGGAAGCTGGAATCCGCGTGCGCGTTGCGCTCGGACGGAAAGCAAAGGAAAGGAAAGGAAAGGAAAGGAAAGGGCACGGGGAAAAATCGAAAAATCTTGGCTCCGGTGAAAGAATTGGCCGGCGGTCCTCGACTATCGGTCCAGCAGACGGACGACCTTGACATTGGGGTGCTCCTTGCCCGTGGCCCGGCTGGTTCGATAGAGCTACACGCTGCAGGCGAATACGATTCGGCTCCAAGGTCGACCCGCAACCGGATTACCCTAGCCGCGGAACGTTGGCAACCGACGCATCCCATGTAAACCCTAATCTTCTCTCTCCGTCTCTCCCTCTCCCTCTCTGCGGTTAATTACTCGCGCAAGCCTGCCCGCTTCCGCAATCGCGATATTTCTTCCATCTCTCGCGGAACTTTTCCAGGAAAAGACAGAATTCTCGAGGAATCCTCGAGATTGCGACTTTCTCGCGTAACGTTGCGCGCGATTCGTTGCGCAATACGCTTGCAACATCTTCTCCTTTGCAAATTTCCCGAGTCGGAAGCTTCTCCGATAAATCGCTCGAATTTCCCCTATCTCGAATCGCGTCTCTCGATTACGAAGAAAGCTTACTCGGAGTCGTGGGAAAAGTTGGGATAGACGAGGAAACGGATCGAACGAAGGCTTGGAAAGGAAAAGCTCGGAGAAGTAGAACGATCTCGCGGACAGAGGAGGAGAAGTTGCGGATTTCTTTGAAAAGATGTCGCGGATAGAAGGAGGCTGGCCCGGTTTCGGTGGACTCGTAACGAAATACCGATCTCGCGAGACAGGGAACTCTGCCGGGCGTTGGGATTTCGCAGAAACGCGGAGAGCGTGGATCAGCCACGAGGCTTTTATGACCCAATTTCAGCCAACTTTTATCACGGCATGTAAAAGCGGCACGGAATCGCGGTTACGGTTTCCATACAGCTCCGACCCTCTCTCTCTCTCTGCTTCCCGGCACTCTTTGTCCCGCTCCCTCTCGCGCGCGCCCTTTTTCCACACCCTCCCACAGCTCGAATCGGACTATCGGTCGATTAAATAAACGCCGCGAGCGTTAATCACCGCGCGATACTCACGTTCAGCTTCGCGCACGCTTTCCGCTTCAGCTCCTGAAGGCTCCTGCAGGCAACGCCGACTTTTCGTATGCGGTTCACGTCTGTGACCTTGTAGCCCTTCAGCTGGAAAACAATCGGTAAAACGCGATGAAAGAACTTTCTCTATGTTCTCGCTTCTGTGTCGAGGTTAAAAGCGGATTCGCGAATACTTTGAAATGAAAAAAAAAGAGAGGAAAAAAAAAAATAACTCGGACGAAGGGAAAAATGTAACGACTGTGACAGACGCAGTTTCCACGTACGTGTTCCATTCGACTACCGGCAAATTTGCACGTAGATTAAATTCGCTTGGAAAATTTCCGCCGAGAACTCGTCGACACGCGTGTCTCGAAGGAGCGAAGGACCGTGTGGCGCGTCCCACGAACTGGTCGAGGAAAATGAGGAAATTCCAGTGCGGTGGGACCGCGAACGAAGGAGATGGAGCAGATCTCGTGATCGGCGGACACGCAATTGGCGTTGAAGGTGACGGGGACGGAAATCCGCGAGTGACGGATTCTTTCGGTGACCCAGATTGGCGAGGTCTGATCGCGGTCACTCGGTAACGCAAACACGGGATCGAAAGTGGCGGGTTTGGGTCAGCCGGAAGTTCCGCCGGCGTACCGGCCACGCGTAACGCGACCAGCTGCCAGCGAAAACACCCAACAGCTGGGTTACGTTCCTTTTCCTCCTAACGTCGGCACACGCGGATCAGGGAATCCACCGGGATTAACCCGGCGAACGATCCGAAACGATCCGAGCAACGATCCAACGACTAAGTCAAGCGAGGATTAGTCGCGCGACCGCGTCACCGATAATCTCCGTGTCTCGTGCAGCTGTGTTTTGACAATTATACGATAGGCTGGATCGATACCCGATATCGTAACGCGCGTATACGCGTCGTAACAGCACGCAGCGTGTGACGGATAACGTTAAGCAGTCGAAAACATCGATTTTCAGCGATGCAATTACAAAGCCGCGTACACGGACGCTATCGCGTGCGAGACACCAGCGAGCGGCGTGTCGCAAGCGCGCGATTAAAAAGGCAACGCGAACAAATTCCAGCGATTAGCGAGTAGCGGGCAACGGAGCGGAGGATGGAGCGGGGACGAGCGAGGTGAGGTGCGCGTATCAACAGCTGGCGCGGCCGGCAAGCCGAACTCCAGCCATTCTTTGTTTACCTCGTTCTTAGCCGGTGTCTCGGTGAGGCGTCGCAGGCAGTTGGCGATCAGCGACATGGCGAGCGTGCTCCGAGGGCCGGGTCCCGAGTCTCCTCGTCACACAGAACCCGTGGTCCAACAAGATCGGTCGCGGAGCAGAGCGGAGCAAGGAGAAAGCGGCCCAACGGACCGCGTCGCGAAACAGCTGCAGGCACACTTCGGACCACGACCTCTCTTCTTTCTTCGACCCTGACAGTGGCGGTACGCTTATCGGTCAGCGGACGGAAGGGGAATCGACGGACGCGATGGAAGGCGAGAACAGAGGGGGAGACCAGACCAGCGGCACCGTGCGAGCGTAGCGTCGTGGCCAGCGGAAACGGATTAAGCGAGCGAGAGGTCAGAACGAGAGAGGGACGGGAGGAGGAAGAAAGAGGAAGGAAAGGAAAGAAGACGAGGGAACTAACGAAGCCTGTTGCCGTCGTCCCGAGGAACACGTCGAGTGGTTAGCTGCGAAGGAAGGTTGCACGGTCTGTTCGGCAGCGACGACGAGGAAGAAGGACGAGAGAGGACGCGCGGAGAGAAAAAGAACGGTGCCTATCGCCGATGGATCGCGGGGAAGGAATGACGCGACGCTGCTCGCTCGAGCCGAGGCTGAAACGAGAGAATGCACCGGGAAATGCGCCTGCGAACTGCCAGCCAATCTTGCATCTCTCCTCCGCGTAGATGCCGCCACTGCACGGAATCGCCGCTGTCTTACCTCTCCGAGGCAACTGCCTCCACTCCGACAACCTCCCTCCTCCTGACCGATCCTTTTTCCCTCCCGATCGCCGCTCCGATCATTAGGTCCTAGCCTTTCCTCCATTTTCCATTCTCTTTCCTTCGCCTTTCCTTCGCGAGGTCTCCACGTTTTACGATTTTCCTTTCTCTCTCTCTCTCTCTTTCCTTTTAATTAACCGATTCGGCTGCGTCGTTAAATACCGTCCACCGTTAATTATTTTACACCTCGCGGAAATGGCACTTTGTACTTCGATGCGCCTTCTATTACCATATCGTTCCTCGAGATCCTAAATGCCGAGCAAACTTCTTTCTGGCCGTTCAAAGTCGTTGCCTCGCCAGCGATGCGGCATCGGGTATGCAAGAAACGGAACCAACAGCGCGATTTACATTTCCGTGGAGAAATTTAAGTAATAGAGGCAGATACTCACCGCAGATACAACGCTGTCCGAAGCCGGTATTACCATTTTTTCCATCCGATTGTTTTTCCTCGAGTATTCGCGTCGCGTCGCTCAGAGCCGTGTTTGTTTATTGCTAGTCGATATTTGCCTGGCGCTGTTCGAGGGACGCTTTAATGGAAAGAATTCAGTTTTAGAATTTATACGGCATAGCAAACAGCCTGCGTCGGCATTTGCGAAATAGGTTAACAAGAGGGTCGCGACTGCTTTTTTTTCCTCCCCTGCCTTGCACGTATTTCTTTTTCCGTCTTTTCTTCTTTTTGTCGAGAAAATATTTTATTCGAGAGCGATCGAACGAAAAAAAGCTCGCTCAACTACGTGGTCGACGTGTTAACGTCTTTTGTTGCGGTATTTTCAGATTCGACACTCGCTTAATGTTACGCCGCGGGATAATTACTCGCGTCGATGTCAATGTTGACGCGGAGCCCGTTACCAGGGCCGTTATGCAATTCCTACGTTTGTTTATTATTTTCTGGTCGCGGCTCCGGTGAAAGAAAAACTGCGGCCGGCAGCGCTCGGCGTCGCGAAGGAATTAGGTCGAGTAATTACGATGATTCGACACGGAGAAAATTTTGATCGAGCTATTTAACGCGGAGCGTTAGTCGAAGCGCCGGGATCACCGCTTTGCGTTATACCGCCTAACCTTGCCGCTTTTCAAGGCTACGATAAGCTATTCTCGAGCCCGCGTCGCGAATGCTATCTAGGGCGCACAATGTGGCGATTCGTGCAGAAAAATTACTCGCTACCACCTTAGTCCATTCGAGATCGCGTCAAGGCCCCGACCACCGTCGACCAACTTTTTTTTTAGATTTATTACCGATCGAACAGTCCAGTTTTATTTTAGTTTGTTGCCTCGTCGCGTGCCGTTGCCGCGACACCGTTAACGCGCCATTGTCCCAACGCTTTTGCCACGAAACGTGGTATTTTCACGGGGCACGGGTTCTTACCTCGCCCCGACGTTCGATTTATAGATTTATTTAATAAACAAATGTCCACTCGTACGCGGATCGTAAGGGGAGAAGAGGTACAGGGTCGGGATATTGAAAAAAAAAGTTAAAGGGGTATCGCGGTAATCCGGCCTACGAGGAAACTATTTGCGATTGCATTTTAACGAAACGAAAAATCGAGAAGCGCGTTATTTCACACCCTGTATAGCTATCAGTGCGTATTGGGAATTCGAAGTTTCGCGATGCAAGTCAAATAACGATTTAACCTATAATTGCATTTATGTATATGACTTGCTTAAATTTGTCATGTTAATGCTAGATATCTGCAAGTCCATCGGGAACATAAATTAATATAATAGATTATGCATGGCATAAGTCCATGGCCGTTTCGTTCGTTCATTCTTCCTCGATCTTACGAAACTACCTTTCAGACTTTTATTTCGCTGCTTAATTAAATAAATCATTTTCTTGCGCGCGTTTCATTCTCACTCGAACCTACGGCTATAGCCGAAAAAATTGTCGTTACAGCCGATTTACAAACCCCGATGACTTGCTTACCCTCCGAATATCTCTAGGCGCGTTAGAAAAAGTCGTGCATTTTTCAATCAGTCGAGTAATCGGTCAAGGCAGATAAAAGGCTGCATAATAGGCCTGAAGAAACGGAATAAGAAGGAAGATAGACATTGAAGAAGCGATTATGCGAATATTGCGAGAAACATTGCGAAATCCGGTGACGAAGCAGTAACATTGAATCCAAGATTTTTCAGCAATTATGCAAAGCCTTTCATCTCTGTCCTAGATATCGTATCGTCAAATAATAACGCAGCCGATGCGATCTAACCTGTTGTACGAGAAATTCGCGCGAAACGAATCGACGAGCGAGTAATTCGGCCAACGAAATCCTAGTCCTCGATCTTTCAGCCTTCTAGCGCCATTTCCAGCTTTCCTTTTCATTCCGCTTTCCATCTCGCGAGAGCTCGATATAATCGCCTCTCCTTTCGAGAAATCCGCGATAAGGAACGATAATCACGCCTGTCGCCTTGAATAATTAGACAGGCGATTCTTTTCCGAAGCATCCTTCGCGTCACCGGTAATTTCCCACCGCGACCTGTTTACCTGCGGACACGCAACAATGCGTAAGGGTTACGGGAATTTAATTAAATCGAAATTAACGTACTGGCCGTTATTGCGACGAGCCTGGTCGCCTTTGGCGATAATTTCACGCCGCGCGGAATCGTTTGTCCGCTTCGCGTGCTTCGCGCGGCTAATCGCCCGGCAATGTCAGCGGATATCGCAATTCTAGGGTAAGCAAGGTGTAACGTAATTTCGCTGCATCGAAATGTCGCGAGACAGGCAACATTTGTCATTGTCTCGGACATTTTCCACCTGTCCTTCTCCGGCACCGTGACTAAACGCTCGCGAAATTCATCGAAGACAGCTCCTCGATATCTCCTCCTCCGATCCGCTTCGTTTGTCTTTCGTTAACATTCTGCGCCGACCCACCCCAACGGATTCGGCAAAATACGTCTCGATTCGGGAAGCGGGTCTGCAGTTGCGAAAATAAAACAACCTTATATTTAGCATAACGCGTTTGCGTTATCGCCGACATCCGCGCTATTTCTCGACTCTCTGTCGTCAAACCTCCCACATTTGGGCTCGACTGAATTCCTAATGAATTCAATTATGCTTTTACAGGCGTGTTTCCGCGATTCCGTCAGTCAGCCAACGCTGTTAGACGCCGAGTCGGCAGAGCGGATTTACGAGCTGGACAACGAGTCTCCGAAGGCTGGTAGCTGAAATCAGCGCTGGAAACAGAGGCGTAAGGAGCGGCGCGGAGAGAGAGAAAAAATTCGCGCAAAATTCATTGCGCGGCGAATTACTCCGGACAGGCAGGAATCAAGAGGCGCGGAACAAAAGCGGAGTGGGAAGGCCTTCGCAGGCGCGAAGGACTCGCGCGGTGACCTGCGCTCTGCCAGCGCCGACCAAAACGGATGTAATCGACGACCAGTAATTTCGCGTAATTTCCGCGATTAAGCGAACACTGCGTGGATATCGTGGAGACGGAACGTACACGAAATCCTCCGTAGGGAGCATGGGAGAACTCGCTCGAGTGTGACTGCAAACTGACTTAATAAGACGGATAAAAACGAGGATAATTACCTATCGAGTGGAGCAAAAAGTGACATCGGTATTTTGAACGTTTCTAAATAATATGTTCGTTTGGAACAATTACAATGTTCGTTGGAACTCGTTTGCTTCGATCTATGATAAACAGTCGCAATCGAGGGCGTTTCAGATCAGAATCGGTGCTACCTATCGTAAGCATTCGACGCTGTTTACTAGTTAACCTAATAGATGAAGGAAGGCATGCGTATTTAGGTTACCGACTTCTAGAGCTGTTTCTCTAGTACTCTCGAATCGCAAAGTCCCTTTCGATTTCGACTCGCATTGCCGTAGAACGTCGCCCAACTGTTGCGTATCTACTCGCATTCACTCGCCTGGCTGGGACACGACCGCCTTTCGATCATCGCGCTCTAGAATTCTGCGAAAAGCCGTAGTGGAAGAAACGGCGGCGGTGGCGCAGACCTGCGCGGCTGAAAGATGGCCAGGATTGCTGTCATTTCGGATAACGTTCTCCCTCTTGGGAGTTTGGAGGATATTCAGGACAGCGATGATAGCCCAGAGGCGTAGCGCCGTGCTCGTAATCCTTGAGCCTTTCACGACTCGACTCCTCGTAATTCCTCCTTCTTTTTTTACCGCGTGCGAGCAATGTCTCTTTCGTAGAATAATGCCGACGTTCCAAAGGTGCAGCCAGTTTCATCAAGCGCCCGAGGGTCTACCGCTATTGATACGGCGTTTCGTGGATGATGACACCGGTGGTACCGGTGTTCGTCAGCGGCGATGCGACCTGGCTCTTCCGATAAAGCTGGCTGCAACGCTGATTAAACCCTCCGACTATTACTACTCGGGGAAAGATCGATTTACAGGAAGAGAGGCAGAGCTGGTCGCATCGATCCTCCGTGGAGGAACGCGTGTGCGCTCGGTGTCAACGAATCACCTTGTGTTTCATTCCTCTACCAAACACAATTGACGTGCCTCGTGGTTAGCTGTCGGAGTAATCGGTAACCGGTAATCATTAGGACGAAGCGACTGGGTAATACGGAGTTTCGCGACGTTAGCAATTACCATCCCAGCTGATTCCTTTTATAGACGCGAAACTCGCCTGTCCGTCTACTCTAAGCTCCGCGATCCTGGGTCAAAGCGTATTCCTCCAACAAAAAGAATAAAAACGATTGCAAAATTTCGTCGTCGGAGATCGAGGCATTCTTAAAGTTCCTACATCGGGTGATTGATGCATTTCGAAATTCTTTCCTCGCCGATCAAACCGCTGTCGAACATCACCGATCACCGATCCTACCGTGCAACGATTACGCTGGTGCACGCGAACTTATATTCTATCGCGGTTTCGCGGTAATTAGGCTCGACGAGGCTGGCCGGCGCAATTTCGTCGGATTGGATGTTTGTCCTGTGCCAGAACCGATAAGTCTTACGCAAAGCATGGTTTTCCGAGACCGATGGCTGAACTAACCAGTCGAACGTAGTGCCGTTCCGTGTTTGCTCGGGACTTTTGCAAATCAAGTCCATTATCCCGTGTCTACCCCCTCGGACCTCTGCGTCGTTCCTCTGCCTCGATCCTTGCTCTTTCGATCATCCCACCACGGGGGTAATCGATCCTCGATTATGTTCTTACGTGCGATTTTCATTTCCATACTATCTACTGCTAGCTGTTTTCGTCTTTGTTTGTCGTTGCGAAATAACGAATAAAAAACTAACGATGTAACGCGAGGTGTGAAAAAGAACCGTCGATCCGAATCTGCTAACGCAATAGACGGAAAACTGGTAATTTAGATCGCGGATTTACCTTCGAGACGAGTCATTTTGCCGTCAGTGACATTTCAAACGATTATTCCAATTCGAATGCCGCGTGTCAGCGAATTAGGGAGACGGAAAGATCTGGTTGTATCGATAATATAATCTTGCCGTAACCGTGTAATCCTTGTTTCAACCTCGGAACTCGTTCTATTTTTCCAGATCAGTCGCTTCGTAGGCACATCACGCAGCTTTGGCCGAATGGCGCCGCGTATCCCGAATCTTCGAGCGCATTCCTAGACTCGCTCTTCGTTCGCACTCCAGCGGAAACAATCCTTTCACTCGATCCACATCCACGCCTCACCGACATCCAACGCTTTAATTCCCACGGATTTTTCCTCAAACTCGATCGCGCTTTCGTTCCACCGAGCGTAAACTTTCACCCCTTGTCTGACCCCGAGCCGAGAGACAGTAGACGAATGGGTCCGTGAAAATTTTATAAATCTAATACTTTGCGAATTCGCGATTGTACAGCGCAGGGAAAACGCCGGGAAGTATTCCACCCCTTGGTTTATTTCTTTCTTCCTTCTTCTCTCTTTTTGCCTCATTAATATCCCGAGTTGTTCTCGCGCGACCCGAGGCAAGAATGGCAGCTGTATTGAAAAGTATCGCCAAGGGTCAAATGCATTAACGTTATTACGCGTCGCGAAGAACGGTAAAATTTCGAATACCCGATCGCTCGAATTTGTTTCCAACGGGATCCTAGTTCTGAGCCATTCTCTTCCGTTCCGATCCAATTTATACGCCAAGAGTAATTTATTAGTATCCCCTTTTGCGATATTTATTCACGCGACACGGTAGAACGTGCCATTATATTCATAGCATCCTAGCGAACCTAATTCAGAATCAACGACACCCGATAATACCGAATTTAAACATAAAAATAATTCATTATTCATTAGATATTTCTCGTACAATTGTTTATACGATAGATCGCTATAGGTCGCTATTTTATTCTTTCTTAATCTATTGTTCGTTAACGTGCCTTCCCTTTGCAACTATTGACAAACTCTAATTAAAATTCACAAAATATTCGGTGACCTCTCATTCCGTATTCGTTGCGTCCACGCTTAATATGCACTTTCTGCATATAGTAATTAGACGCGTACATCAATGACTACCCCCCTCCACCCATCTCGTTCCATCTGTAATTCACTTTCTTCACCGGCCAACTAAACGCCGTATCGATGGATCGACGCGATGGAAAATTATTATAATTCTCACTCTCTCATCGGGCGTGGAACTATGTAATGCGGATTATTCTAGTTGCGTAACGAGCATTCCGCGCATAGACACGTGTCCGGCGAAGTAAATCTCCTTCGAAAGACGGGAATATCTTATTTATAATTAGCCACGGTACCATTGATCATTCTTCGATCCAGCAACCAATCCAAGTGCGAACAGTCGACCTAGACCCGCGTTATCCAGGGAACGCGACTTTCTACCGCTCGATCACCCGGAACAACTCCCGTCGTACCACCCTCGACTTCGATTCTCCATCCAAGCCTCCCCTACCCGATCGACCGACCCTCGTTGCAAACCGACTCGGCGACGATTCGAAAATAACCGGTCGATGAGGCCACGACGAGAGAAAGGACACGTCTGCATCCCTGGACCGTTTGAAACGAGAGGAAACGCGAAGCAACGCCCACCAGTCGACTTACCTCGCGAAACGCGCCGATCGCTTTCATTGACCAAGATCAATCAGATTTTTCCTTCCAACGATTATGCTAATCGTGGCTGGACGCGCGCGGTGTCTCTCTCCGGTGCGAGATCCTGCCGAGATCAAAGGAGGATCGTATGGTGGAGAGTGGTTACGGGTCAGGCGAAATGACACAACACGGTGTAACGACATAGCCGTGAGATGTTGAACCTTAGCAGAATCTTCGGGTGAGTGCGGTGCCAAAGGGAAACCGCAGGTGTGAGCGCGGTTCGGCCAGCGATGGGACGGATTCGCGTTCGCGTTCGCGCGGTTCCCTCCGGTCGCGGAGGCAGAAAGGAGGAAGAAAGGAGGAAATGGGAAGTTGAACGGTCGCGAAATCAGAGGGGGAGGAAGGGAAAGGAAGGGAGGCGGATGGCGAGGAAAAATTGGACGCGGTGCGGAGCGGAGCGGGCTAATTGGCAAGATGCGAGGAGGAGCGGCGCGGAGCGGAGAGGAGGAGGAGTGTTTGCTCGGAAATCGGCTGCATCGACTCCATTGCTGAGCGTAATCGCGACCCAGCCCGGCTGGAAGGGATATAAGACTACGACTGCGGAGGTTTGCGTTGTCAGACCGTGGAGGATAACGTCGGTGTCGGAGCCGAAGGGAGAGACAACCTTGGGATCAGAGTCGTCGAGTGGTGCGCGGTGGAAGACGGACCGAGTGGTACCACTGCTACGGTAGTTCCCTCGAACACGCGGCACGCGGCTTCTCTCGCTCGCCCTCAGAGTCCTGAGACCACGCCATACACCCGATTTCTGTCCTCTCGTTCCACCGGTGTCCCTCTCCGGCCAACGCTACCTTCTCGTTCTTCTCCTTTTCTTCTCCTTTTCTTCACCCGCCACCAACCGGTACCTAGCGTGCAGCGTCCTTCGATTAGCGGGCCGACACGAGGAAAGGTTCGCGCAGGAAGACTAGTCGCGAGGTGAATTACACCGTGGATCGTCCGCCAGCGAGCTTCTCTCTTTCCTCCACCGGATAACCTACCATCTCTTCGCAACAGGTGAGAATCTCTTTTCTTTTCTTTTCTTTTCTTCTCCCCGTCTCTCTCGATTTTCTATTCCCTCGGGTACTCGCGCCATTTTCCCACCTTACCGAGTGTCACTCTCGATTTTTCTTCCCCCCTTTCAATCCTTTCCTTTCCTTCTCTGTCTCTCGTTCATTAACATTCTTCGACATATGAGACACTGCACCGAAGCAAGAATCCGAAAGGATCCCTTTCCTTTCCCCGATTAACTATCTCCGCGGAGAAAATTACTGGATCAAGAGTGACAGGATAATTCGGGGATCAAGGTGTTAGCGCAATACGTGCAGGATACCGCGGGATGTCCCGGCCGCGGGACGATAAATTATACGAAAGCGCGTTCGCGTTGCAGATGTTACAAAATAACCAGGGATTAGCAGCGAGACTCGGCTATGCGCAACAACGGGAACCACTCGAATGCTACTTGTTTGACTAATAGCTCCTCTTAATGCTCCGTCTCGATCGTGGAAAAGAGGAAATAATCACGGATAACGAATTTTCCAGCCTCGCAAACACTCGCGCTAATTACACCTCGGAATCGGCGAGATATCGAAATCGAACGATAATCACGGGGTACGTCGGATTCTTTGCAAACAGGAAAATCGCGCGCGATTCGATTAAGGCAGGTGCGCGTCCGCTGACCATTGACACGCGCCGAGGAAGGAAGAAGAAGGAGGAAGAAAAACAAAGAGGAAGGAAGAGGAAAAGGGGCAAGGGCAGGAGAGCTTCCTGTTGCGGCGGGAACGCGAGTGTCGCTTAATTAACAAATTATTCCGGGCGCGTGTCAATGTTCGGCGGGAGTGTAGGTCGCGGAACGCGAGGTTCGCCGAATCGAAGATCCAGAGCGTGCAATTATGCATATCGCAACGTCGATCGAACCCACCGTCCATCGACTCATCCAGTATTACCCAATCCTTTTGTTTTATTATACTTTCAAAAACCGCGACAATTCGTTAACCAATCGACGCGTTAATCGAGATTCCGCGACATCGCTGGCGAATTAATTTCGCGTCGCTCGGAAGCAAATTGGCCGAGCCGAATTTACAAATTTCCTCGGAAATTCCGCGGACCTTCGGCTTTTCCGCGACGCGTTCTCGATTCGTCGCCGGCTCCGCTTCCGCCGGCGCGATGGCAATCGTTCCGATAAGAAACGAGCCGACAGGAATTCCTCGCGACGTTACATCGCAAATATCTCAAGAAGAATCGGACGGTAAACACGATTTTGCAAACAGGTCGAGCTATTAAAAATTCTAATCGACGATGTTTGTTTCTCGCAAATAAATGTTCGACGATTTCTTACATTTGTCGCGTCAACATTTCCATTCGATATTTCTCTCCCCGGCATGGTTAATACTCCGCTATTTACGTCCAATTAGTCACTAGCGGTAATATTAGCACGAACCATCGACAATCTAAATAAATCTGCATATCCTTAATAACCGCCGTGACCACCTGCCGATGACGGCAAAGCGGTGTCACTGGTAATTCGATTAGAATTTTCGCCGCGAGAAAATTCGCGCGAGAGACCAAGGACGCGCGTCCGTTGGAATGTTCGCGAAGCGGTTGCGACGAATTTGCAACGGCCAGCCGCGAATTCGGCCGGGCCGGTTTGGCCTCTTGCGATTCCCTGCTGCAGGAAGTCGCGGAAAGAGAAAACAAAGTACCGTTGTAATAAAAAGAATCAGGATCCATTGTCGCGATCGGTGGAAGTCGGTTTGGCTCATGGCCACGGAGCCGCGTCGTCCTTTTCGCGCGTCAACGCGCGTCAACGACAGACAAGACGGGGGGCCGCGAGGAAAGAAAGAACCACGAGAGATTTTCGGCGGATTACATCGCGAAATCGCATTCGTTGCGCATTCCTTTCACCCGAGTCACCGTAATTCCCGAATGAATCGAGAGACCTGTACTTACGAATCGACGCGGATCGTCGCCGAGCCTCGTATTTTTCTATGCAAAATGGGATAGCGAGAGGACAAGGACGGCTGATATTGGCAAACCTCATTTTCGTAATTTCGTTGCCTTTGTCGAAATGTGTAATCAATTTGCAAATTGAAAAATCACGCGAGGAATGCACGTTGGATTGGCGAAACCGTAGGCGAGAAGGAGGCTAGGAAAAGTTGAAGCGTTTTCTTCGCTAGCGAGGCTCTTGCAACGATGGCGACGATATTACGCGTAAATAACTAATCATTTTGCCATAGGATAAACATCATTTCGAAAGGTTAATATGACGCGTGTAGGTTGTATCGGGGACTGTATTAAAATATCAATGACCTGCGGTATCGAGACTCGAGCCTCGAAAGTACCGAGGATCATAAATGTCAGACAGAGAGACTTTTCTTCCGATTATTCGTTACATTGATTTCTCACGGATTTTTGCGAGTGTCGTGCGAATCGCTTCGAGGCGCGGCAAAGTTAAACGGAGACGGAGGGAAAACGGAAACGATTTCCCGTCGCTAATCATATTCGCGTACAGTGGCAATTATACTCCTTGGATCAAAAGCAAAAATGGACAGTTTTTCTCCTCGTTACATATCTATATCACTTGTGCAGTGACCGGGAACTCATTCGGTAACTTCCACCGTTTTTTCCCCTCTTTAAACTCCGGAGTTGTTCGAACAATTAAGCAGTCGATATGAATCGTTTAAGCTTAACGATGATAAATAGCACCGTGTTTTGCGTCGTGCGTGTCGATCACGCGTATTATTATTTCGTTTCCGTTGTGCGCATTCGCTGGCGAGGAATTTGGCTATGCAACCGGTTTAATACACTTTTCCTCCTTCGGCATTCGCTCAAGGATTAGCGTGGGACTGCACTTAGCCGCTTGCACTCGACAGAGTCATTTCGTATAATTCATCTGTCTTCAACCCTGACGCACCAATGGCATTTTGTCTTTCCTGGAACGATCCTAATTAATCTCGAGTCCTGCGATCGTTCGTGTCGCTCGTTTTGCGGGATTTCCAGTGCGTCTGATGCAGGCTGCACCCACTCCTGAAGCAGCCTCGATCTCGTCTAGGTTTTTCTCTTTTCTTCCGACCGTTCCCTTCGCAAGAAGCTCGAAAGACAACGCTCGCGAATGAATAATTTAACCGAACGACCTGTTCGCCGCTTTTGCAACGGTAGCGTTCCGATTGCGAAACGAATTCGTCGAGAACACCGAGCGTCCAACTGCGCCCTCGACACGCTTTTTTCATCGTCTTTCGTTTCCGAGTCTTCTACGACGAGTCGCGCGTCTGCCAATCGACAACAGACGAAATGTCAGCTTGGAACACGCGGTTCGATTGCATCTCGAATTCGTAACGTTTTAATTTCCACGAAGTCGGAGCTGCTCGCCATCGCCTTATCAGGAGAGGAACTGTAAGGAGAGAAACTGGTATCCCGAGAGGGGGAAATCCCATCGTTGATGTCTCAAGCTCGGGGGCATCGTACTCCACCGGAGGATCGCGACCCGCGCGTTTAAAAACACCAGAAGACCAGAAGAAATGGAAAATCAGCGTCAGACACGCCCTCTGTCGTACGGTTAAGGTACTTTCCACGAATTCCAAGCTGTTGGGCGAAAATTAATAAAAGAAGGAGTTTTAAAGACAAAAGCGACGATGGAGTCTGGTTGGTGGCCGAAACCCGAGAGCATTGTACTCGAACCGAGGCCTTTTGGCTGGCCGTTGAAGGACACGAGGAGATAAGTAGAAGTGATGGGTCCCGATGCTGTTATACGGCCCAAGTTGGGGTAAAGGGGCCCAGAAGAAACAGCGGCACGTTAACGATCTCGTTCACCTTGGTTCGCAACGGGTATTCACCAGCGAGGTTCCTGCCCTCCTTCAGCGTGCACGTTGCAAACCAGCTATCAAACTGCATCCCTTGCCCATCGAGATGTTTCATACCCCGAGTACCGGTTCCGTTCTCTTCTTCCTTCATTCTGACCTCCAATAATTCTTTGTCCCGTGACTTTCGACCGCTACATACCTCGCACGCGCTTTCGACATCGCCGTCTGCATCAGCATTTCGTAATTGTCCTCCCGTTACAAAGCTAATCGTTATTTGTCACCGATCCCACTTGCGATGCTTTTTCTTCTCACAGGTGTCTCGTATACGATTAGCCATATTCGATTAATCGTATGCGATAAACGTGTTTAGAACAGGCTACATTGTATTCTACCTACCGGAGCAATTATCGATATCGCGACTAAGAATCTAGTGCAAAAAGTCCGAAACTAATCGCTCAGTTTTTGTTTGGTACAAAAACCGGATCGATATATGAGTAAAATTATAGAAATATTGGAATTTTCACCTCGGTGACAGAACAAATTAACCGTAACAGCGTTGAAATCACACGTGTCTCGATTCAGAATGATCAACGAACCCGTGATACACGGCAGTGCCTAATCGAATACGGGGTTTCGATCGGAACACGGAAGTCTGTTTCTCGACTCTTCGAATGTTCTCTGTCCTTCAACTTTGGACGGTTTTTTCTGCGACATGATCGATCAAAAAAGTGGCAATCGAACGTTGGCCAAATAAATCACGCAGTGTCATCGTGCGTTTTACGAGGTCACCGGCATCCGGAGTAACAAAGGTTTCGTTAATTACCCGGAAAATTGCTCGTAGAATAATGATATCCCGCCGCCGATTCGTTTGGTCATGAACGCGCGCGAAAATAAAAAAATATATTTACGAATAACAACTCGTGATTACACTGACGTGGATCGCGAACGATGGTCGGACGTATAATTGAAAAGAGCACGAACGCGATTCGACTGTTGGAGTACCTTCGGCCGAGGTCCAAGGACGTGCTTTCGTTGCTGCTTTCGGTCCCGCGGACCCAACACCAGAAGAGGATTATCGCGATTCTAGTAATTCAGCTTCCTGTTGCTCATTCGCGTTTCCCTTTCGCTGGCTCTCCTCTTGCATCATTATTTATACACGCGAGATATAAGAAGCTGGTGCCTGTTTGGTAAGCGGAATTCCTCGGCCGAACGTTTCGAAAGCGGCGTCCTCTTCAAAACGGCGATTATTCGTATTATTATTAGCTTCTAACGAAGGAATTTTTCCTTGTTATTACACGATTATTAACGACAAATATCTAACGAGACCCGTCGAGGAGGCTCATTGATGAACGCGTGGCGATTGCCTCCAGGGACGACCAGGCTCCGATCGCAGAGTGGCAATTCTGCTAAGGCAATTATACGCTAACAACGCGGAATTCTCATAAATCACTTTACCATCGGGCTTAGCGCGAGCCGCGTAAAGATTATTCGCGTTTATAGTAATCCCCTTGATTTATCGTTTGTTTTGCAACGCAAGGATAACCAGATCAACGGAAGGCATGCTGTGTTTCTTTCAGGTTTGCCCGCTCGCTAGGAATCAGGAACAATGTCGGGCATCGTGGAGTGGTATAAGGACCTTATGTACAATAAAAATCGTAAGAAACATCTGTATACGTGCGTATAAACGAACAATATAGCCTGCTCGTAAATTATATTAATGGTACTTCTGTGTCATGTCGAAATAAGACCGCCGACGTAGCCACTGTTGTACATTCAGAACTACAGCTTATAGCCGTTCGTTACGAATACTCGACGTCAGGCAAACAAGAAAATTTGTCGATTAACTTTCCACTTGGATTTAGGTCGTGAATCGTGGTACGCGCTGATTTGTTTCAAAAGAATTCGAATTTTTCGCAAACCATTGTCAGCAATATCAACGGAGGAATTCGATCGGCTTATCGCGCGGTAAATACATGAAATCATTGCCGCAGAGGTCGAAACGCCGATACTTTTAGCTCGGCTGATTTTACGAGCGTGCTATATCCTTCGGAACAGCCACACCTCTGTAAACGAGGCGGATAATACCGCGCATTACCATATCCAATAATTCTAGATCCAAAGACAAAGGATTGGTTCTTGGCGTCGGGACCAGGTCCGCTGATGATAATCCTCGTCAGTTACATCTACTTCTCCGTATCCGCTGGACCAAGGTACATGAAAGACAAGAAACCGTACGAATTAAGGAACGTTCTGATCGTGTACAACTTCATACAAGTGATGCTTAGCATGTACCTGCTTTACGAAGGCCTGATGAGTGGCTGGCTCTACGACTACAATTACTTCTGTCAGCCTGTCGACTATTCGGACAGTCCGCAAGCTATGAGGGTATTTTTCTCGCTACAATTCCTCCAACAGGATTACGATTCGTTAACCCTTTCTCTACGATCCGCCTCGCCGCGAAACGAACAAAGTCTTTGGCATTCGAGGTCAATTTTTATCGGAAAAATTGAAAGAGAGAAAGAAACCAACAATCGCGATACCGCTTGCGATTCTTTGCGAAGAGAGCTAAAGCAGAACGATGGCACTTGTTTCGATTTTTGGCGCCATTTGAATTTTCGTAGCGAAAGGGTTAAATAGACGTATAACTATCGTCGATCAACGGAATTGAATTTAATTCGTAAATTAAATTTCAGATGGCTAGCATCGTGCACTTCTATTTCATGTGCAAGTTAATAGAACTGTTGGATACGGTGTTCTTTGTTCTCCGGAAGAAGAACCGTCAGATCTCCGGACTGCACGTGTATCACCACGCTCTGATGCCAGTGTGCGCTTGGATCGGAACCAGATTTCTGCCCAACGGCCACGCCACGTTCCTAGGCGTCATCAACGCCTTCATTCACATCATCATGTACCTGTACTACATGCTATCTTCGATAGGACCGCATATGAACAAATACCTCTGGTGGAAGAAATACCTCACCTCCTTGCAGTTGATCCAGTTCTGTATGATTTTCCTTCACAACTTGCAAATCTTCTTCAACGGGTGCAACTTCCCGAAATCCATGGCGTTCTTGCTTATGCTGAACGCGGTCATCTTCATCTACATGTTCGGCTCGTTCTACGTGGAGAATTACGTGAAGAACAAGCAGCGATCGAACAAAGAGTCGGAAAAAAGCGGGAAGATCGGTGCGACAAGGAAAACGGAATGAGTGGAGATCGATCAGGCGGTTTGGTTTTCGTTCATCGCGCGCCGTTTCGTTACGAGGGAACATTCACGTTCGTTAGATATACACACCTCTTTAACGTAGAAAAATAGGTCTGTCGGATATTTATTATCGGTCGATTTCGCTTTTCCATCTCGGGAATGAAACGATCCTTCGCCAAGTATGCCGCAAGTTTCCAGGGGACAAGAAAGAATATTTACCTTCTTATCGACTGTTCTCCGCGTTATTTTATAATAGCTACGCTCAATCGTTTACGTTACTCGCGTTCGTGTACAAGCTCAATTTCTTTTTTAAATTACGCGGTTAACTCGATATTCGCAGCGCGTCGCGAAAGGAAAAGCGAAAGGAAAGAAAAGGAACGATCGATGGTGGAAAATTAGTCCTAGACGATAACGTTCGGTGACTGCTGTCGGTAATGAAGGAACCGCTGGATCCAAGGGCTTACCAATCGATCCGGTTCTCAGATCGGTCGCGTCCAATCCAATCGTCGCGTTTAATCGTCGATAAAGCAGCGCAACCAGTATAGTTATCGAGTCTTCTTCGAACCTAAGTTTCAATCCGCGATAATTTTTACAATCGACGATAATGTACGTAAACGAAACTTCCATGACAATCTGATATATCAAGTTTTATGCGAAAGTGCGCGATACTCGCGTGTCACGGTGTAAGGACATCGGTGTAATTGTAAGACAGGATCGACGGAATATCAAAGTAAGCATTTACGAAACAATGTAAACCGCGTGGATTTGTCAAAATTGGATTAGGTAATTTTTTCACGGGAATATTATTTCAACGAGGTACGTTAACGATGTAGTATGAAACACAAGATCCAGTTCTGACAATTATGGGGCGATTGACAATCGTGTAATCATCGTGAATATCGCTCGCGTTAAAATAGTTTCTAGAGTAGAGAGTAGAGTTGAGAGTAAAGCGGAGAGGTCTACGACTTTTTGCGAACCAAAACGAATGTAATTGTATCATCGAGTTATTAACGCATCGACATCGAAATACACGTGTAATAAAGGAGCCATATTTTTCGGTAAAACGTCTCGAGAGTCTTTCCTTCATTCTTCGGTCTCGCGGCCGATTCCTACGATCACTCCCACACGGCCAGCCATTGATGTATCGAAGAAAATTCGAAATACAGAACGTACTCGTCGAAGGCTAGCGGATCCTCGATTATACGCTGGTCAATGTCCTTTTGTCGTTAAGGGTCACGACCGTGGGACCCGCGGGACCTCTCCATCCGCTTCACTTTAAAAATGCCATTCGTCGATACATTATCATCTCTAGAAATTATACATGGTGTTTGTCACATGTGTCAACGACTACTTGCGAGACCTGTTCGAACATATCTTGTACAGTTCCTGTAAATAAATCTATATCTAACCGATATCTATACGTGCTACAGTACGTTCATGCTACTGCGCGTCTATCCGACGATTAACGAGCAAGCTTTCAAATATCGGGCATGACACGGATCAGTGTAAGGAGGAATAAATTAACTCGATAATGGACCCCTCGATGCCAGTAAGCCGGCAAAAGCGTCGAAAAGAACTCGCGATTGACCCAGAGAGAGGACTTTCCTCACGGCAATTTGAAAAACCGATATGGTTGCGAGCCAAGAGACACTCGAATCGGTTTACGGTAAACTTGGGTATAGAAGGCCACGGCCATTATTGATTCTTTGCGCAGCTGATTAGCAAGTGAAATGGATTATGTACAATAGATTTCCATTGGTGATGATTTATTAGAGTTTTCGACAATTGTGTAGAACATCGACGTCAATCCATGTTCCGACCGTAGTCTCGCTGTCGTATTAATTGTCTGTTAAAAATATGTAGTCAAAATAAGGTACGTCAAATGTGACCTGTTACGCGTGCATTCGATCGAGTGAAATATCATACCGATTAAAAGCAACTTCCATGTCACGGTGACACGAAAAAAAAAAGGGATATTATTAATGTAACAACAACGGACAAGGAAGTTGGTCTCTTTTTTATTACGGCCGATGTGAACATAAATTTTTTTTAATTGACAGAGGAATTGTACTCTCTTCCGACAGGCCTTGAAAACGAAAACGAGTTCGCGTTACCGATTTCGCGATGTTACGCCATTTTCTGATATGGATATCTCGTTAATGTCGAGTTACCGGAATCGAGTAAACGGATGATTCAGGACTTTTTACTTTTACAGTTGCTGCAGTGGTTCCGGATCGTTTCCTTTGGTAATTACCCAAGACATCCAGCTGCATTTGCCGGTAAACAACGATGGCTATTATTCAAATACAAACATAATTGTATATACCATCAAAATTTACTTAATTCTAACGTAATACCGATTACCGTTACCTATGGACGTAGGTACTCATTCCTAGCAAGTAATACTAACGTTAAGAAACAAAAAAAGAGTTAGCATACGAAAATTCGTCAGGATAGCGCCACGACATTAGAATAAAACTTTGATTATATTACTTTTTTCCAAAGTACGTGGCAACATTACAAACCTGTACGGTCAATGACTTCTCTTATTGTATGCAAATGTCAAATAATTGATAGATCAGACGTACTTTCTTCAATGTATAAATGAATACAAAGTTTCAAACGACGAGTAAACCATTTCGTATATCTCTCTGTCGTATACGTTGGAAAAGGCGATGTTTATAACGAAATTACTTTGAGGAGGAAATTTTTGCAGCTACCAGCAGTTCGAGAAGCGTCTAGTATTGCAAAATAATACAAAGTTTCATAGCTGCGAGGCTGTTTGCATATTCTGTTCCGGACGTCTGCCACGATTGCGGCAATTTCGCGATTCGCTTGTACCACCTGGAATCTACTGCCATTGGACAATTATGCATATGCGATTGCGTTTCTTGCTAACTATCAAACGCACAATTGGCTTCCTTCGTTTTCGTAATGCCGCTGAAGAGAGAAAGAGTAAAAAGCGAAAAGAGACTTGGAATAATGGGCTACTTTAAATATTCGCATTGACGTAATTTGACATGAGGTTTGCGTGTGCCTGGGATTATGTAATTCGAAATACAAAAGGTGAGAAAACATTGTAAATAATTATAAACGTTCTATAATAAATGACGCGATGAAGCAACGGAAGATCGGGTTTCGGAGATGGAAATTTCGATTAAAATCCTTTTCGAATCGAAATGAGATATAACAATCGTTGGAATCGGTCGTTAGAATAGTAAATTAGATTCGCGTGCGATCGGAAATCGATATAGGCACTGTTCGGTTTGCAGTAAGGTCGTACACCCTCGAACGAAAGAGGTCAAAGAAGTTGGACTCGAGGCGGCAATATGTAGCGTTCGCCAGCTTTGTTTCAATTCCATCGATTCATTAAAATACAATCGTTGTATGGTTCAAGAGCGTTTATGACTGGAGAAATCACTTTCAACAGTCTGCTTGGACTTTTCACCGGGATTAGTTGGGCGCAGAGGACTTGGAATAGTGACTTTGACGATCGACCGCCAGCCACATTGGTTTCCCCGATCCTCGGCTTAGAATTCCATTCTCTATCGCGTGTGCTTCTCTCTTTTTTATACTTTTTCGCGTTGCCGATGATAACCAGAGACTAAATATTCCACGCTTGCTAGTACGATTAGTCGAACCAATATTATCGAGGACCCACGATCTTTGCTATAGTCTTATGAAAGACGCTAATCCTACGTTCGTGAGAGACGCTCGAATCCTGACAGCTGTTGAGTTACACCGACATGGCGACATTAATACGACGAATCTATCACGGTTATCGTTACATTAACGAGGAATTAGCAGGTACCGAAACATTCATCCGTTGTACGTAAGTCGAAAGGTAGGCAAGTTGGTTACGCGAGTTGTTTCTCTGTTGGAAAGATCCTCGGACGCAGGACTACTTCCTCATCGGTTCACCATGGGGTTGCTTGGCTATAGCAGCGTTCTACCTCTACTTTGTCCACGAATTGGGACCTAACATCATGAAGAATAGGAAACCGTTCGACTTACACTACGTTATGCAGATGTATAATCTACTACAGATAGTATTATGTACATACGTATTCTATAAGGTAACGCGAGTAAACGTTTCATTCTTAAATGCCTGTTACAAACGTCCGAACGCAGCTGGTCGAATAGAAGCAATTGGAATTCGCTCTGTATCTCTAATTTCAGGCACTGGATTTGGCCTGGCTGTTCCACTATAGTTTTTACTGCGAACCAGTGGACTATTCCTATACTCCTCGCGCGATCGAGGTATATACACTTAGATTTCCATTCTGTCCTAATTACCTTCTATCCTCACCGTGCCTCGGAGACTGAACGAATGCATTACTTGAAACGCAGATATCCTGGGTCGTTTGGTTATACTTCATATTGAAGCTCTTAGACCTGCTAGACACGATTTTCTTTGTTCTTCGGAAAAAGCAAGAGCAAATATCGTTCCTTCATGTTTATCATCACACAGGCATGTTCATTGGCACGTGGGCAAGCACCAAGTTCTTGGCCGGCGGTCATATCACTTTTCTAGGTAAGTAGCTCGATACTCACTCTTTCCTCTCCCTTCGAGTACAATCGCGAATACAATTTTGGAGAAATGAAGGCCGATGATCGAACGTGTTTGTTCTCGCAGGTACCATCAACTGTTTCGTCCACATAATAATGTACAGCTACTACCTGGCCACTTCGCTGCATATAAGCAAGCCCTGGTGGAAGAAGCATGTGACGCAACTGCAGATCACTCAATTCTGTCTCATACTGTTCCACTTTATACTGTTGGTCTGGTCAGAGGACTGCGGCTTCCCGAAATGGACCGCGGCGGTACTGATACCGCAGAACCTCTTCATGATCGTTCTGTTCAGCGATTTCTACTACAGGGTATACATCAAGAAGCGGAAAAGCAGCAAGAACGGCGTCGCGACGGACGTTTCGAACGGGAAATTGAAGAGTCAATAGCGGCGTTCCACGTGTTAGAACCTCGCACGTTTCAACGTCTCGCTCCCTTCCCGGCGCGTAAGGCATAAGATACTTATACCAGAAATTTACGTTCTCAGCCCTTATCGATATCCCGAATGTTTCACGTACACCTTCGATAGCCAAACGACGCAACGATTTAAACGTAAATTTAATCTAGGTCCGCGACGGAGGTTACGTCAGGCGAACAATAAAATCTGGTCAACTCGATCCGTAATCTTCCCTCTCTCATCACAGACACACGCGATGGAAATTCCCCGTAATCGTATCGCTGCTTTTCGATAGTAAACTCACGGGAACAGATAAAATTCTCTTCAAGCACGTTCATTGCTGTCGGAGCATCCGGTGAAAGTCATTCAAGTGGCTTTCAAAGCATCCCCTCGTAGATAAGACAGATCATGCGTATCGAAACTCGGAGTCTTGTTGTTTTAACATTAGAGCTACTGACCTGTAATGTACACTTAAATATAGTATGCAAGGATAATAATAATAATAATAATAAT
>NIJG01000008.1:2116298-2213500 GCA_002201625.1 Euglossa dilemma
ATAATAATAATAACGATAAGTAGCATAACAAAAATAAAAAGATATATAGTTACGTATCCATCACCGTACAGGTCGACGTTTAATTATAGCAAACGCAACCGCGTACTTTCGATAACTAAAAGCAGAAAAATAGAAAGTCTCGAATCGATGGTAGTTCTAATGTTAAAAATCTCGAAATACTTATCCTTTATTTCATCTTTGTATTTAAGTTCACTAGTCATATCTCGCTACTTGCACACCTTTACCAACCCACGACGATTGCGACCACTAACGAGCACATGCGTAATTCATGCGACAATCTACCGTGTTTTGAAGGTACTAGAAATAAACGAACGACGACGCATAACGTTAGAGCGGTGGAAGGAAATTCTTTCCTCTCGGAAACGACAGCCTAATGATCACGACGCGCGAGCGCGAGCGTTCGCGTCAGAGACTTGTCGCTAATCGATCATTTGTAATCAATCAGTGTTGTAAATAAATGCACGAGGTTCATTCAGGACTACTTCGAGTTATTCAGGAGAGCTCGTACGAAGGCCTTTAACATAGATACGAGAGTTAAACGAGGTCAAACGAGGTTACACGATGTCGAAGAAAACGCGAATATTTAATTTTAAGCGTAACAAGTAAACGCGGCAGATATTTGAAAAGAAAACGATGCTTCGCGTCGATTTCTCTTTATAAATTTACTTGATTAACCGCAAGTATATTTAACACGTCCTACATACCATTCCTTCTGTGTCTGAACGAGATAAGATCTATCTCGCCGTCGGTTGTCTAAAATCCGGAGGATCTGGAACATGGAGCAGGACGCATCGATCCGAAACTTGATCCGAATCGCTCTTCGTTCTCGCCTTTCGCGAACGTTCAACTTCTCCGAGAACAACACGCGCCGCGAGGATAATCCTGGAAAACCAGACGCGTGACATTCGCGACGCGCGAACCACTTCGAAGCGAGTCGATGATCGACGATCGATCACGCGCAATTGTTTTCTCTCTTCTCCATCGAAAACGGTAACGATCCGAGTCTGTCGCTGAATGATTTTCTAACAGTGACCACGCGCTTTGCTCTAATCTCAATGGCATCCTAACCTATTTAGACAAAAACTACGGAAGTTAATAAAAACAAACGCGAAAGCGAGTTAGGACCCGTTCGAAAAAGCCGACCCACTTTCCTGACACTTTAACCGATGGTCCAGGCGAAAGGTAAAACTGCGTCGAGAGTACGGACGATGGGAAGAAAGAAGAAAAGAAAGGAGAGGAGAGAGAGAGAAAAAAAAAAAAAAAAAAAATAAAAAAAAGGCACGTGAGAAGACTTTTAGGAAGCTAGTGCCGTTATATCGCTTAATCGCGCGCTAAAAGTGGCCAGGAATTCCGTTTTTATTTCGCTGGCCTACTACTACCGATGGATCGCGCATCTCTCATTACGTAACCGATAAATAGAAACTTTCATCCTCGCGTTCAATCGCGATATCTACTTGCTATGCAGCCATTTTCATCGCCACCCTGCCGGCGCAAGCTCGCTCTATGCACCACCTGTCAGACAGTTTTCGAGTTTCCTCGCGTCGAAACATTTTTATCTCGCCAACGTGGGCAGAGCCGATAGTTATTCATCATGGATAACAGTTACATTGGAAAGTGTCCAGTTTGACCATGCGTTGTTCCGTTAGCGTTTCTCGATGATTTACTAAAATGCGAGACGATGAAAACTTTACGCGGCTCTGGCACACATACTCGGGTTAAAAGGAAATTCGACGGGAACGAGATGCAGTGAAATTGTTGAAAATGGAATTCGATTAGAAATGGATCGTTAAGTCCTGTTAGAATCCGGGATGCGTTATCGACGTGGCATCCAAGCTAGTTCGAAGATGGATAATCGATATTACCGTGCGATATCGTAGGTTCGCGGGTACCGACAAAATTATTCACGTCGTTTCCGGTCGGGATTCCGCTAGGGATGCGAATTTGCAAAACCTCTCGTCTGTTTTGGCCCAGTTTCGTCAACTTCTTCTATATCTCGAATCGTCTGGTTGACTTACTTCGTCGTACCTAGATTAGAAAACCCCTTTAAGGAGTTTGTAATGATTTTGTTCGTAATGCGTTGGCAAACGCGTTAGCGGGATTGGCCGGGCCGCCATTACGAGCCGGCGAAGAAACATCGAGGATACCGATTTACGAGGCATTGACGCACACCTGTGTATCCGTATACTATTTAAAAATTATTGATTTACGACGACGTGATCTCTAATGGTAGAACCAGGCCGCTATTAACGAAGGCGTGGATATATTTGCCGTTCGTTCTACTTGCGGTTTTATTACCGCGCGGAATTGCATCTGCGAAGAAGAGCGCCGCATAACGCGCGACATGGACGCGAAACACATTTTCCAGAGAAACAGCTAACCTTTGTAATTATGCCGATCGATTCTGTTAATGGGAAATGTCGGTATCCGGTTAACGAATGGACCGCGGTGGTCAAAGCGCGAGGAGTTAATGGCGGATTTGTACGCAAAATATATTTAACCAAGGGATCGATTCGGCGGATTTACCGAAACGTAAACGCGTTTAACGTCAACGCGTTTACCCGACGACGAGTATTGTCGTGATTCGATGCAAATATTGAACTACTGTCGTAATAGTCGCGAAATTAAGTCACCTCTGCTGCGCAATGGCCGATGGTGTCACGTCTGTGAAAAGTTTAACAGGGCAAACACGATCTCGCACTCGGTGTCATTTTCTTTACCGCGCCGATCCGCGTCTCTTTATTCCGGGCAAACAAATCCTTCGCCAATTTCGCAAATAGTCACGCCGCAAACGAACCTCCCATTCCCGTGACCTTTACATTTGACTTTTCGATAGCTCTCCGAGTCTCTCGGAAGAACTTAATACGGCTATAGTCCCCCTTGGATACTCTGCGAATTCGCGATTCGCGAATACCTCTGTGCAATCGTCTCGATCAGTGATAAAGACACGCACGTGACAACGTAAATACCCAGATTTTGACGCGCGTTTGCAGAACAACCGGAAACCGTGTTTTCTCTGGCTAATTTGAAAATGTAGGATGAAACTTGTCCCCACCGCCTCTGTCGAGTAACGAGCTTGTCTAAAAATCCACTTAACAGTTCAATAGAAACATGTTGTACAGGTCTCATTATGATTCATATTTACTTGTTTCACGACCTAGTCTTTTATCCCTACCTCTTTCACCGAGCTGCTCCCCCATCGAGCAACGGAAGTCTCGATTTTACAGGGTATTCGAACCTCGTGGAGGGGCAGACAAAGAGGATTGAGGTTTTGGTCATCCTGGTGGCTACTTTCGTCGACAGATGATCAGTTTTTGGTTCGCGGCTTCTCCTACATCATCTACTCCTCTCGAGAGAACGCTCTTCGAGGGACTTTGACAAATAATCGGTGAAAGAGGAGGCCACAGTCATCGGGTGCCAGTGACTTCGACCTGCAGCATCCGATCCAACGAGGAAAAACATCCTGATCGATCGCATCGGTGAAGATTTGTGAGAAAATCCTGAGGATTCCAGGTGACGTCTTATACTATTTAAACACTCGAGAGGCGTGAAGTTTGATCCGATTTCGAACCCACGGATTTGCAAATGACATTTCGTAGACGAAAAAGTTGGTTAAGTCGCGTTATGTTTTCCATCAAGTTTACCTAAATTTTCCTTCACGATTATCCACCGGTCCCTCCTCTCTTTGCCGATAAACGGATTTTTCTGGATTCACAGCTCG
The DNA here is from genome assembly GCA_002201625.1 of Euglossa dilemma. Lineage (NCBI taxonomy): Eukaryota > Metazoa > Arthropoda > Insecta > Hymenoptera > Apidae > Euglossa > Euglossa dilemma. Next base: position 2,120,038 of record NIJG01000008.1, read on the forward strand.
TTCGAGAGAGGACACGGAAATTAGCCAGCATGTCAAATCTAATTCGTCTGGTAGTCAACAACTACAATGAAATTTTGGAGGCCAACAAAGGTAATTGCGTGAACATCGTCTAGCAGGAAGATAACGTCGAGTTCGAAAGACGCGAATAGAATTCTTTTCGATTCATTCCAGTCAACGTGACTTATCTCGCGTCTATGGAAATTCAATTTTCGAACAACGACGCGATTCGAACGCTTTAGCGCACGGAAAAAGAATTCAGACGATAAATAGGAGGGATTTAGACGAATATATATTTTTCAGAAATCATGGTGGATTCTTGGCCAATGATGAGCTCTCCCGGTCCAATGCTGTGCATCGTAGGGACCTACTTGGCGTTCGTTTTGAAAGTCGGACCGAAAATGATGGAAAAGAGGCCAGCTTTCCAATTGAACTCCCTCTTGATCGCTTACAACGCGCTCCAAGTGATATTCAGTATTTGGTTGACGCTTAGGGTAAGGATCATCCGACCGGCTGATATGCCTATATCTATCGGAATAATTTCAGCCATTTCTTTCGTACACCTCGCTAATCGTTTAATTCTCGTTGAAACTTATCGAAACAGTCGTTGGAACCGGGTGTAGGACCGCTCATGTTTTCGCCTAAATGCAACAACTCGAATCGAACACCTACGGACTTGAACGTCCAATCCGCGGTAAGTTGATAGAAAAGTAAGTGAATCTCGAGCAAACGAACATTGGAATTTTTCTATCGCATTACACATTTGGTACTTTACGCGAGACAGGTGACAAAGGCGGCTTGGTGGTACTTCGTGGCTAAACTCGTCGAGCTGCTTGACACGGTAAGCGTTTCTGCGCACAGCTCTCTCTGTCCAGTGTAAAGTATAAGGAAAATTTTTCATTCGATTCTTCCGAAGGTGTTCTTCGTTCTCCGGAAGAAGCAAAATCAGGTCACCTTCCTGCACGTTTACCACCACACGATGACCTCGGTGTTCTCCTGGTGTTATCTCAAGTTTCTGCCCGGGGAGCAAGGCGCTCTGCTTGGTTTTCTCAATTCTTTCGTGCACATTGTCATGTATTCCTACTACCTGATCGCAGCTCTGGGTCCTCAATACAGGAAATACCTCTGGTGGAAGAAATACATGACCTGGATTCAGCTGGTAATACTCTCTTCAAACACTTTAACGCTCTTCTGAAAATTACCACTCTCGGTGACGTATTTATTCTTCGCATGCCAGATACAATTCGTGATTATGCTGGGATACTTAATGATGATCCTCGCGATGGATTGCAAAGTGCCGAAAGCTCTCACGTATTTCTTCATGACCAACGTGGTGATCTTCATCTACCTGTTCAGTGACTTTTACCGGAAAGCCTATAAAAAGAAGAAAGTGTAATATTCCGAAAATTCATCAACCGACCGCCTCTGTCATTGGCACCTCGATCGAACAAAATATCACAGATACCCAACGATGCGCCTAAAAGAAAAACGTAAATTTTTTTAAAAAGAGGAAAATTCACGGAGCTCATTAGAGGAGAAAGCGGAGAATAAAAGGTGGGAGAAATATGGTAACGAAGGCGATGGGAGAGACTAGGAAGCAGCTGCAATTAAGGCTAAAGGGAGCGGATGGTCGCGTTCCGTTCGGACCAGACGATTTCGATGAATCTCGCTCGAGATCTCGAGGAATAACGGACTTTTTCCAGATCTAGGCCAATAGGTCCAGCGGCGATCCGTCCACGGAGAGGGACAACCGACTCTCGACCAAACCCAAATATCCGAAGGTCCCCGAAGGCGTTCGCTGTCAAACCAACTGGGCTATCATCCGAAAATACCAACGCGCCAGGAATCCCCTGCCTTCTAGACCTCTGCCACGCGCGTATACCGGACAACGGTAACTGTTTCTTCTTTCGCACACGAGATTACCATCGTATGTTACTTCCGTCTTAAGCGATCGAGTCTTCCGCGAATTTCTGCCAGCGAAAAATTTTTCTCGGAATTTTTCTCGTGAAATTTTTAGCCTCTACATCTCGATCACGCGATTCTAAATTGACGCTAAACCTACCAAAGCCCAATGCACTTTGTCTTCTCGGCTGTTTTCCTCGATTCAAAATTTTATATTTAACGCTTTCGGTCCTTCCGCTCGACTTTGCAACTTTTCGCGCAATATCGTCTTTTTCTTTTGAATTTTTTTCAAGATCGAACGTGAATGTGTTTTGCGCGTAATATTTTACCCGGCCATGGTGAGTTTAGTATTGAAATTGTCTTTTTAATTTTGACTCTCTCAAAATTTCATCGTTCCTATGGAATTACATTCCGCGTTAATTCGAATGGGTACAACGTTTTGTCGAGAATGACTTCTTGTAAACGAAGGTTGATGAATTCGTACACACTTTGTGAACGCATCGTGATTCGTAGTCGTATAAAGTTATCCTGAACTCGTATTAAGGAACGCTCGAAGCGGGAAAAATGATAAATCGACTCACGGTGCATCTAAAAAAAAAAGAGAAAAAAAATGTATCTTGTTGATTCGCTTGGAAATTTTAACGGTTCGTTTTTCGGATTTCGAGCGAATCAACGAACCTGGAACGTACATCTGTTACGTTTGACGGTCAGTAACGCGACAAGATATATCGCCGTCAATCGTGACACGTGTTAATATTCCGCATAATTTATAGAGATCGATCACAGTTAAGGTATGTAAATACACATCACCGTTATTATTTATTCGAGCATCTCTCGATGGACCGAGGTGCGCTCTTTCTTCTTCCCGTTCCTTTCTTCCGTTCTCCAACTAACTGTTCCCTTTATTTCCAATGGTAAATAAATATCGGGTTCTAATCCTCTTGCAAATAGGATTTAATAAAGTTCATCAACAAGCGATTAATCTTTCTTGAAAGTGTTTCTTTCTTCGAATATTTTGTACAGTAAATAATAAACGATACAGCTAAGTTAAAAAAATATATAAACGCACTGAGTAACGAAAGATAAAGAAAACTTTAGTAATTGTAATTTTATTCTATGCTACCTTACACATGCCGACCGATATGATACAAAAAGAATCGCGATGTAACCTGCCTATCTTGCCTAGATTCGATCGATGAAAAGGATCATTAGCAAAGGAGCGTATCGTTCGCGAAAAGCTGGTTCGTCGTTCGAAATACCATGCGACCGACAATTACCGCTATTTACACACCATGAATTATTCCCTCGCGTTTAGAAGCGGGAAACGCGCGTGTAATGAAACCTTTTACGTGTAAATGTAGCTTGCGAAATGTGTCGCAAAGGAAACACCGTGGAAAGAGATAAATAGAAGACGCGTAACCGTGTGACGGAATTTCAGTTGGAAACTTTGTGAAATTCTACAAACTCGAACGGTCAATTTCTACCACAGAACGAATCTTTTTCCGCGAGAGAGCCGCGGGGTATACTTAAAGCCATGTTCTTTGGACTGAATTATTCAAATATTCGTTCTCGTTAAATCGTACGTATACATCGCAGCGTGACATATTTCTTAGGCTTTCCTTCTCCTACGGCAAATGGTTTCCAAGTTATCGGTCGTTAACGTCTCGCCGATAATTAACCGTCAACAACTTTTTTCTAATTATCGTCCGTTAAGAATCCGCGAAGATCGAAACCAAACAGATTCGTCGCTGGATAAAAGTTGCGCTCGCTTCTAACCGAAAACTGCATACTTTTCTCCAATTGGATCCAAAGTTTGCAAGTTAGTTTTTCTCGACGATTTTACACCCGACACCGTGACGAATCGAACTTGAAGAATCGACCGTTAAGAATCTGCCGGTAAAAAGCGGAACAGGTCGCAACACTCGAACAGGCACATGGCTGGAACTCGGCAAATTTCAGGGACTCGAGCATACGATACGTTTCGCTTATAGAAAATGGTTTTGCTATGGGCGCGGATGAAAGAAAGTTGGCCGAAGCTGAATGGCTGCTTACTTGCTTTGCATGATTGTGAGAAACGGGACGTAACCGCGATTAATAACTAATCGACGCTTATTCCATTCCTTTTACGAAATCGTTCGTCGTAAAACGTTTCGTAAATCAATAAATATAATGGCCTTTCGATACAAATAAGATTTAACGGTGGAAAGTCGAGCAATTAAACGTTGCTTTAAATTTAAGATTGCTATTTAGGTAGACTTAGAAATTCAGATGATCGAGCTCGAGCCGACGTTAAAATGCTAGTTAATATTAACCTCGTTTCTAACTATCTGGTAGCTCTAAAACTTTTGGAAGAACAATCTTCGATTTTTGCCTCGAATTTATTGTCTAACCGGAGACTTAATAAAGGGCTCTAGTGGAAGTTTCTCTATGTTTAAAATGTTTAGGTTCCTGCCTTCAGTTATATACAATTTATGACAAAAATACTCGCGATTCAAGATCTACAAGATCAAACTTTGTATGAGTGAATCATCGGATATACTCTATGCTATTCAAACAGTACCAGTAGTACACACGTACTCTTAAATTTTTTCTCGCCGTAATCGATCTAACGCTACGTTCTTAAACAGTTACGGTCTAATTGACGCGTTTGGTCAAAGATTCTCGTGATTTCTCGTTGCAAGGAGTTAAGGAGAAGCGATAGACATCCGTGACCATATATCCCGACACTTATCCTCCATCGCACTTGGATAAGCAACATAAGAAGAAACGAATTCGTCTCTCCGGTTTTCCTGGTCGACGCGTCGAAAATGCCGAAAGAAAGCTTGGTGAAAAGTACAATCGTATGGTCGACGGAGCCATCGACGTCGAAGTACCAGTAGCACAGTCACCTAAATCCATTCAGACATTCCAAATGACGCATCGTCGTTTCTTTACCGATCTTCGACGTTCCACTTTCGACACGTTAAACGAAAAGCTAACAGCGACACGCGAATATTCTGCTAAAATTCCCATTTTTCGCCATTTCTCTCTTTTTCGTTCGGCCCCGGACTAGTCCGTTTTCCCTTTTCCGTTCTGCACGTTCCCGTTTGCCACTTTCTTCGCCACTCCGTTCTCCTTGCCTTCTATCGACTTGGAATGCTTCTTATCAGGCTCGTACGCGTTGCTGTAGAAATCGGCGAACAGGAAGTAGAAGAACACAGCGTTCGGCAGAATGAGAACGAGAGACCATTTCGGATAGTCGCAGTCGTGGAACAGCAGCTGACAACTGTGCAAGAATGCCAGGCAGAATTGGCCCTGTTCAACGTAAAGATCGATTGTTACGTTATAAGCGATACGCACGAGCGAATTCGCGCTTTATCACGAGTAATCGGATGTACGCGTAGAAAATAAGGTAGAAGGAAGTGCGTTTACCATCTGAAGGGTGGTGATATACTTTTTCCACCACAGGTACTTCTGATACTGAGGTAGCAAGGCCGCTAGCAAATAATACGTGTACATGACTATGTGCACGAAACTGTTAATGACGCCTGGAAGAGAACGAGATATTATTGAATCGAGGACGAGGTTGCAACGTTGGTATTAAGCAAACGCAAACCACATAGCAAGCTACGTACGTACCTATAAAAGTGCCGTGTCCTCCGGGATAATACTTGGTGGCGCCCCATGAGACCATCGGCATCACGGTATGATGGTACAAGTGGAGGAACGTGATTTGACTCTCCTTCTTCCTTAGCACGAAAAACACCGTGTCCAGAAGCTCCGAAATCTTTGCCAGAAAGTAAATGTACACGCCTTTCGCGATCTAGGAGAAATCGATATCCTGTTAGAATTAGCGAAAGATCGAAGGGAGCTCGATTGGATCGTATGGAGAAGGTAGAAGCAGCGAGAATACCCTGAGGGCTTCCGGTGTGTTGGAAAAATCTACAGGCTGACATTTCCAGCTATACTTTCGAAGCCAAGCCGCGTCCAGGCCCTCGTAGAACAGCCAGGTGCTGAGTAGAACTTGCAGGAAATTGTAAAGGACTAGAATGTTCTTCAATTGGTACGGTTTCCTGTGCTGCATGTGCCTCGGACCCCATGACAGAACGAAGTACAAATAGCCGATTAAGATACTAGCACCGGGTACCGGCGATGGTATGAGGAACCACTCTCTCGTCCGAGGATCTGAAAAATAAAATTCAATTTTACCAGCTGGTAGCATTCTTGATTAAATAATTTACACCATGCTTACCGGAGAGGTCGTGGAATATGTGGTGGTAAAATCGAACCGCCGAGTTGTTGTAGATATTTGACATTCTGTCGACGTGAGGTATGGTACTTGCGTTCATTAGAAACCCGAGACTGAAACAAGCAAGAATGACACAACTAGAAATAGAGCCCTTCGACTTTGCACTGAAAATACAACGGTTCGATTTAAACCAGGGAAGGTTTAACCGAGCAATTTCAATTTTCTGCGTTGATTAGTCGATTTCGAGGTGTCTGGTTGCGCAAGCGACTCGCGGGATCGACCGATTGCACAAATCTACATTCCCACCTGAAATCTACGTATGAACCGGTTCCGATTCCACTTCGCGCGATTCGGTGGAGGAGGGACGAGGCGAGGAAAACGGCGGCACGCTCGATTTCGCAGCCTTTAATGACAATGTTTGAGCAGTTTGCCCAATGGCAATGTTACACCATATATATAAAAAAAAAAATCGTGCCATTTTTTGCCCCCGATCTCCTTTTCATCTATTTCTAGGCCAGACGTTTCTGCCGGTGCAACAGTTACGAGCCGAAGAAGTTGAATTACCGTTTCTACTTTCCTTTAAACCCTCATTCATTACTATCCCATTGGCCCGCGCTCGTATAACCTTTCGAGATTAACAGTTTCCATCCGGTGGGATGTCTGGCCGCAGCTCGTGGAAAGATTTGATAGCCGACTTAAGCGGCCGTTCCAAACTCCCGTTCAAATGCAACTTTACGATCGGTCGTAAAATTATTACGTCCAGCCTTTTCCTCTCGCTGCGTCTAGGATAGAACAGGACGAATTCTCCTTTCCTCGGACCAGTTCCAGAGGATCGCGGCGGTAATTATATTCGAAGCAAGGACACGCTTTGCACTGGTTCTGCTCTCTTCGGAGCCACGAGCAACGGCAAAACACAGACGGTTCGGCCCAGATCGCTTTTACTAGGCCTACAAATTTTACCATCGACAAGTGAACGGCGTTTCGAGCCACCAGCGAATAGGGTAGCGGAGATATCCGCGGCTAGAGATAAGGGATTTACGATTTGGATTTACCGAGGAATGCGGGAGAGAGAGAGGGAGAGAGGGCGTGGAATTTTCACCGGCCAGTCGGGGAAAAGAAAGGAAAGGGAGAACTGGCACGATTACCGTGATCGGTAATCGTTCGCGCGAGGGATCAGCGGCGACCCAGTGACCAACCTTTCATTAACCAAATCAACCGAGCATCCCGATGCTGACATATTTATGCGTCGGGCAATTGGTTTAACGTCCTTTCCAAGACATATTTCGCGTTTAAGAACGATCGCGAAAACGATTCGAGTACTTCACCGACTATCGATACTTCTATCTAACTTGCGATGCAACTTAATCCGTTGCACTAGAAAAAGGAACTCGTGAAACGTTATACTCGTCGCGAACTCGTAGGAAGAATAATCGAAAGATAACAGCACTTGAATTTAACATCTATTTCCAACCGTGTTTTCTATTTCATTCTTCGTCTTGATCTTTCACTGCCACTTACAATTCCATTCAAATCAGTAGCATGCTTTTAACCTACATACAAAGTATATGAATTATGAAATTAAGCACGCATTTTCCTTTTTCTGATACTCCTCCGTGCACGCTAACCGAAATTGATTGCCTTCCCGGTGCATAACTTCTCGCAATTAAACCGTAAGGAATTAACGCATTCCACTTTGTAGGGTGCTACGTAGCTCTGTAGATTATCCGAACCATCGAAACTCCTGTTTGTAGAACAGCTTAACGAAGTATAAGATCGCCACACCGACGAAACACTCGGGACGGAACCGTTATCTCGTAGGAGAACGAGCTCTATCATTATCCCCATCAACAACGTTCCGTCTCAAGCATCGAACCGTAGAAGCCATTCTACCCGCTTATTAAACGTAGACCTGCCGAGGAAAACAACGAAGAAAAAGCGCAATCAAGGATAAGATGAAAGGTGCGCGATTCGGAATCCTTGAAAATTATAAACGAATTAAGCAGATTTATAGAGTTTAATTCCGATCAAATACCGCGAGTATTTATGTCAAATAAATAGATAACGAAGTGGCAATCGAGTAGACCGAGGAGAAACTGCGCGTTCGTGAACTCGTTTTCCGCTGAAATTTTTCCCCTAAAACGTCGATAGAAACTTCGTTCTTAGCGGTGTATCAATCGCGCCGTGCAAAAACGGTGGTAACCAAGTGGTTAAACGGGATACAACATCGTTATCGGTCGCGATATCCGATTAACAGTATCCTGCACGCTTTTATTCGTTGGAATTGCTCCTGTTTCGCACCGCGATACGCGCCGGATTCAGGTACGTGACGCGATTTGCATACCACTTTGACCACTGATTACTTCTGTTCCCACGTAGCCACGTAATTGTGCTAAATTTCGTTTTTCTTCAGCTTCTACCGAAATTATAGATAAGAGACCCGAGCCGACAGAGCTAATTTCCAACCCTCTACGGTAAACTCTGCGTCTTAGAATACTGATCGACGCCTTTCACTTCTCGCATTAAAATCTTCCATGTCTATGGATATCTATAAATTCCAAATTCGAGAACCTTTTCACCGAGTATTTTATTATAATTTTAATATATCTTTAATAAATCCTGAACCGATAGCGTCAATTAGCTCGACGCTGAAAACTCGACGGATTTATCGCTAATGACACGATTATTCGGACAGCTTGATTCGTTTTCATAGTTGCTGATCACGAGTGACTGATACCGTGGCGTTAAATTGCATTCTCCGCAAAGAATTCTTCACGCACCGTTAAACGAATCGGTGCAGCGATCACGGGAGAAGCTCTGATATTTCAGAGAGAAATATCACGCGCGTTTTTCGCACGAAATTCGACTGGTTGATTTGCCAGAGACACCACTAATTACTTAACCGTGCGGTTCTCCGACATTTAACGCGCGATAATTAAAATTGCAAACGGCAATATTTACAGGGAAATTTGTCGTAAACGTTTGCTCGCAATTCGTCAACTAGCATAAATCGAGTGTTTGGCAACGTTTTTCATCTGCAAACACGGTATGCACCAGGTCTAGGGAAATGTTAAGAGAAATACTGGTTTCGTAGATGGCTTAACCTCTATGCCGATCTTGATAATGTTGACATACCGAGCTTTGCAAGCACTTAAATATACAAACATATTCACCGCGAACGTATCTGTCGAAATTCGTATCGAGAAACCACACGCGAAAGGCATATTCCTTTCGGGTCTCCGATTTGAGCAGGAAACGTCTTGCAACTCGCACTTTGTACTCGTCACCGGTTTGCGTAATCTGCCTTCAGCTGTCTCCTATCTTTGGATGGGTTTGATTGACAGAAAGGAATTAGCCAGGTCGTGGACCTTGTGCCAAATCTATGGTCCGAAATCGAGTAGCCACCGAAGCGTTCTTTTCCACGCGAGATCTCGTCGCTAGTTTCTCTCACCTGTTACGATCCAGCCATCGCCAAGATAAATGGCACTTACACACCGCTCAAACAGCCGATAATAAATCCGCGTTGCAAAAGTGAGAATCGTGCTCGGTCTATTACTTTAACCACAGTCGCTTTCAGTTCTCCTATGCCTTCAATTTCCATCTCTATACAATTACGCGATCCTTTCCCGTTTTTCGACAGACCCTTTTTTACCTATCGGATCAAACCAAATTATTTCACGCGATACTTATCGCGAACATTGAGATTAAACGAACGCAACGTTATCGCAAGTGCTGTTTAAAGCTCCGTGTGCGATCTAAGAGGTAGGATGACCACGTAGCAGCGATAATCGATATTATCAGTGCAGGATGTTGTTATTACAACACGTTATCCAAGATTCGCGAAAAGACACGGCGAGGGTCGTTGATAAATCACCTCGCGAATCTTCGCGTGGCATTTGTAACGCGTTTGAACGACCGTTTCCTCTGGCAGGATGCGACTTGTACGATCGAAGCTGGATTGCGACAAGACAAATCGATGCAGAGATCAATGGAATAGGGGAAGTGCGTTGCGCACGTGTTGCATTCTACTACGAAGAACGGGGACTGAAAATGTGTGCCACCAGCAAACCACCGACTCATCCTCCCGTCACGTTTCTGTGTCACATGACAACTCTGAGGGCGTAGGAACCGGTTCTCCACGAGGTGCCGGCTGAAACCGCGACTCAGCTCCCAGCTTCGAATCTCTTCCAACTACCCATTACGTCTCGTACAACGCGTACTTATCTATTAACCCATTGACATATACCCGATACTTGAACTTGCCACGTTCGGTTCGATCTTTGCCTCAGTCGATCGAGAAAGCCAAGCTCGGGTAGAAATTGAGCACGAGTTTCTACGTGTCTGACAGCCCATAGTTCTCGGCTCTACAAAGGACGACTCAAAATTGTCGATATGAATTTTAATTATATTTCTTTTAAAACAAGACAGACACTGCTGACGTTCTTTACGCTCGAGGAATAAGGAGTTCCGAGCGGAAAGAAGCGGAGAGCCAAAACACGTGACGTAGAATTCGCGAGAATTCGATCTGAATGGTCGCCACAAGCGACGTTTTCGGGACGTGGTTGAAAATTGCATATTACGGCACCGTGGCATTATTATTCCACGACGTAAACGCGAGTTAAAAATCATTCGCTCATTCGCATTCAAGTGAGCCTGGGACAGTTTTATATTCGCAAAAATTTGCTCGTTGCGAAGAAACCCTTCTCTCTTAATGGTATGACTCATTTCGCGAGGTTAGACAGAGAACTGTCAGCGAGGATTAAACGAAACAAAATTACGGTTGAAAAATTTGCGGTCGCCCAGCTGAGGAGCTCGAAATGGAAATTCGTAACCGCGATCCGCGCACCTTTCCCTCGCGCTTTCCTAGTTCTTCGCGTCGCCGCGACGACGGCGCCAGCGCCGCGACGGATCAGCTGACTGCGCGCGCATAACGTAACCACGAGTTTCCGGCAGACCGGAACACGTTTTCCGAGGCGACCACGCTCGGTTACGTTCTATGGACTCGAAGAATTTGGATCACGTAGAAAATCGTTTAGCTTTCTGCCTCGCCGTGTCCACGGTTTACGACGCTTCGCTATTTATCTTCTTCCCGGTTTCGTAAGCTTATTCCTCGAACGCACGGTATAACCTCCCGGAACGACGACGAGGATTGACGACGATGAATGTGTGCTTACATCTGCCGGAGTTGCGGCAGTGTTACAAAGTCACGTCGAAGACTGATAACATCGGAGAGTCTAATTTTCAGGATGTGGAGCGAAGAAAATATTTAGAAACAGAGTGGCTAACCATGGTTTACACGTATATACTTACACGGAAAGTGTATATTCTATAACTGGATATTCCTCGCGTGGTTCAGTTGAAAACTGGTTCAAAATATGCAACTTAAATACCCCGTGGATATTTTTATTTCGTATATGTAAAGAACGAGGGACCGTGTATGATTTTTTGGAAGCTCCGGGTTTACAGAGTTCGAAGCTTCGGCGCGTGCACTGTCCTTCCACGTAAAGTTGCGAGGAAAAATTGCTAAAGGAAACTACGATTTACTCAGGTAAACGCGTCTCGAACGATTTACCTCGGAAATACATCAACTCTGACAAACACGCTTCGTTTAATTCTCAGGCGAATCGCGATCGAACCACCGTATGGCAATCGCGATCTACCATTTGACCCTCGATTGTACGTCTTGCAGGCATCTCGGGGAAACAAACGAGATTCCATGTATACAAATGACCAATTTTCTATGCTCTCGTGCCTGCAACGCGGCTCGAAAGTAAACAAGAGGAATTGCGATGCAACTGCTCGCTCGGATCATCGGTCTGCAGAATAGCCGACTCGACCTATCAAACGAGACGCAATGTTTCAAGAGTCGCACCATTCGAATAATCGTATCTATTTTTAATACAAAGATTACTCGAGACATTATTCATTGGCATTCGAGCGTTATTACACGACCAGCGAATAATTTGCTCCTCTCCCACTTTCTATTATATGTAAATGCAATATATATATAGCCTCACCGCATTCACTCTCAAGATTGTTCTTATTTCGAATACCTCATTGTATTATAAATACGCTAAAGCGAAGAAACGCAGATACTTTTCGAGAGTAATAAGGAAAAGTCTCGCCTTTCCACTACACGCTCGAGTACACTAACCTATTCGCTAGCAGCTAATTGTAATTTAACAAATTTCAAAAGCAATACGCGCATCATCTCGAGCACTCATGCCACGTCTCTGAATGAAATATTTTCTGCCAATTAATCGCCTACAGACAAAACAGTATCAATTTACAAATAGATCTTTAGTTAACCCCTCGCACTACGGACGAAAATATAGCTCTGTATGGATTTTTAATAGCAGACCACGCGATGGTACAAGGAATATTTGTATAAATCGTCAACAATTTATCGTAATTGCATCGGAGGGTGATTAGTATAATCTCGATGACACGTTTTACCGTAAAGAAAGAAAAAGGTTTGCGTCGATGAAGCGGCACATCAGCCCTGAGCGACGCATCCGCCACGCTTTCTTCTTCTCAGCTATTTTTCAAAGGACGTTCGCGCGGGAAATAGGAGCGGATTCGGTGCCATTGGCAGTGAGGTAAGGGTATAAGAAGATGGCGACTGGCTCGGGGGAAATTCGATTGTTATGCAAGCAGGTGGGTTCGATGGTGATCGAGGATCGAAAGCTCGATGGCTAGCTCGCGAGAAAGCAGGAAGCCGATAGAGTCGATTTATGTGTTGTCAGTGCAAGGAATCTCGTTTAATCGGACGCTTCGTTTAATTTATTCGCAAGGAACGACACGCGCATAATTCGAGGTTGCGCACTTTGCCTTGGGAAAGCAATTTTAACTATTACATTGTATTTCCGGGTCTCCATCGGTTTATAATTTAGAATTATTCTGTCGTATTTTTGAAACATATTACTGCAATTACCGAATTAATAATAACGGCTAATTTCAGGTTTGTTTTTGCAGTTACAGGAAGCATACGGGTAATTTTGACACAAATTGTTATTATTATTATTATTATTAATTATTGATCGTTACTACCTTTTTTTTCGCAGACATTAAGGATCCATAGCTATTTTTGGAGAAAGTAACTTGGATGCTTGACGAGATAGAAATTATACGTTTTGTTCGGCATCGTACCACCGTAATTATTCCTATTTATGCATAGCATAGTTAAGTACACATATAGATTAAGAATATTATACATACTATTAAGAAACTGTTGACCTGATCCACATTTGAAATTAATTCAAATCGTTTCGAATAAACCTCGCTTTGCATTTGCTACATTCTAAATGCATATGCCATCGAAAGGTTCTGGTCTAGATTCGGTAAAAACGTTTAGAAGAGGCTGTCATCGAAATGAACGAAAAGCAAACGAATTGCAACAATGTCACGCGGCATAACGTTTAATCCGTGGCTTCGATCGAACGGATAAATCGAGCAGAGCAAGGTCTCTTTCCTGAATACCAGCGATCGCTTCTGTTCCTACTTTGGGCTCTTTCACTTCCTAAAACCTTCACTTGGTCATTACGTTAACCAACGCAGAAGTGAAATTTTTCACTTGATTTATATTTCTCGGCCCGTTAACGCAATTGGCTCGGTGTACAGAAACGACGGATATTAAATATTAAATTCCTACAGTCGTTCCAGAACGACTGCACGGTAATGAGCCAGAAATGAAAGGAAACGAAAGACACCGGCAAATATTAATACGAAAAACAATTTTGAATACAGTTGGAGAATTATTCGAAGCTCGTTTGAAAATTTCAACGTTGTACGAGTCGAGGATTTATCTAACGAGGTTTCGTAATCTCGTTGGCAACGCTTACGAAACGTTACGCGAAATATCGAACAGTCCGACTGCTACTTTGCTACTTTGTGGCGAAGATTTATTTTCTTCGTTTTTCCGCAACTCGCTTCGATCTCACTTTTCTCTGCAAAGCGAAGAAGATGGTAAGTTACAACTCGCGCTATTTCCGAACAATTTAAAGTGGAAGTAACGGGTATTAGTTTAATGCGAACTCGTAATATCGGCCGTGCAACGGCTTGCATATGCTCGTTGGAAAGTGTGAAATGTGAAATCATAACCGAAAACTGTTAAGCGTTTAGCCGCATCTTCCTATCCCGTTCGTGTTCTCGTTTCGAAACAGAAGCAACGTTTCTTCGATGTTATAAATATCTTGGCACCAGTAACGACTGCTCGAACATTTAGTTAGTTTACACATCTTTCGACGCTTTGGAAATCAAATTTAAGAATAATCGATACGAAGCAGAGCCACATCGAATAAACGTTGGAGGAATAAATTTCCGCGAGTCACGAAGCTCGATGGAAGGAGAGGAATTCCGGAACCGGTAATCCTCTGGCGAACGCGATGGAAATTTTCGCGAAAGAAGCCGCGTTTTTTGCCATTACGAACTGCGTCAGAAGAAGCTGGCTAAAAACCAGACACGAGTGAAATCTGTAATAAACGCGAAAATTCAGCTTGGCGAAAAGGAATTACGGGAATCGAAAGTTTAACAAAGAAACCTCCCCGAGCCTGCTTACGACGCGTGTATTTTCATTCGAACGAAACTTTTCAAACAGCGGTATATGAAAAATAACGTTAAAAGAGTAAAGCGAGAAAGTCAAACATCGTGGTACTCGAGATTTCACGACAAAAGGTCAAGATCTGAACTAGCACTTTCTAAGCGAAACTTAACTCTATATACGCAGACCAACTAGAGTAAATAAACCTCTTAATTACGATAAATTTCAACGTATAGAAAGCATACACGTGTCCGAAGAGCTATTTCAGACGTAGCCAAGCTTGCCAAAGTCCGAATTAATATACGAACGCGTGAATCAAAAATTTCGATATACCTCCGATGTCTCCTCGATATTTCCACGCGAATCGTCAAACTTTCGACCACAGCCTGAGTCCCGACCGGACTATCATCTTTTTGCGACGAAATTTCATTGCCAGAACGAAATCCAGGCAAAAAATCAGAGAAAATTACAAGTCCATCGGGGAGGGAGCATTGACCTCTTTCCAACGTGCTCTTGCACTTTCACGCTTACGTAACTCTACATGATACCTGCACGATTCGTTCGACCTTGATTAATGTGCTTGCGTACAAACATATTTCGTCTTCGTTAGTAACATGTCGAGTGGAAGAAAAATTCGGTTCCTCCATAGGCGGTTAAAACGAGATGGCGGGCAGTTACGACGAGTCAGCGCATCCAACGCTTTTACCACGAAAGCTAGTCCCGCGAGTTACAGGCGAGTTACAGGCGAGTTACAGGCGAGTTTCAGGCGAGTTACAGGCGAGTCGTGGAAGAACAACTGCGCCTTTCCGGTCGAGACGCGGAAATTCTCGATGAATCGGTGCTGGCTCGAGTCACGCAGAGAACGTAGTGCCGAGATCGAGAGACAGCCCCGTAAATATGTCTCGGGCTCGGGTATGTGTTGCGGCGTGCAAGTTAGAGTGAAACTGCAACGTACGTCGCGTAACTAGATTTCTAGTTAGGACGCTGGTCGTTCACCCGTGGAGAATCGACTTCGATTCGTAAGAACAAACGTTCCGGGGAACATGGATACCGGTCGATCGAACGGAAGGAAACCTCGTCGAATTGTAATCTTTATAGCGAGTCCTAGGTCCAGTCTGAAAATTAAAAGAGAGAGAGAGAGAGAGAGAGAGAAAGATGAGCAATTGCGACGTAAATTAGGCATCGTGATGTAATCAGTTTTCAAGAACGAGAAATGTATACTTTCACCGCGAGACATATCGAATGATGTTTATCCAGGAGATAAAACAGGGAATGTAAGGTATGAGAAACTAGGTCTCCGTTGAAGTTCACGGTTGCATGGAAGAACGGTAAAGGGATACAATTCCAGGAGTCGTTAAAAAGTTCCTTTCCCACTGGTTGCATAGCGAAATATCAATTTCGTAGTAACGGGATTGCGGCGAACGACCAATGAAATGCAGGGAGAACCGGTCGGCGAGATCGCAGAAAATCGTGTCAAGTGTTGCGATAGGGAGAAAGACCGGTTGAAGAACTGTATTAGGAATCAGATGCATCTAGAGGGAACCTTCCAAGGACACTTCCGCTAGAGGAATCGGAGTGTCGTTGATCGATCGACCGTAAGAAACCTTTCTACGTTCGTTTCTTTCGCCGATCGCAGCGTTATGAAAATCTGACGCTTCCGGGAAATATACGTCGATAGAAATAATGTCGGAGCAACGTTTGTAGTACTAGACTAATTAGCGCATGCTACAACTTTCCTTCCTCCTTTGAAAATGTATAATAACGATAAAACGAGAGATGCATTTCACCTGATATTCTAATTCCTCGGTGTGCTCCTCAAAATATGAATCATCCTTTTTACAACTCTAGTCGTCGCGTCCAATTACGAGCTACGACTACTACTACTAGGTTGCTACTAGGATCTTCGACTAAAACAAGTTAAAGGCACAACAAATTCCTTTGAGACATAATTCGACCCCCAAAAAACGGAAGAAAAATATCCCATAAAAACTTTGCAAATTTACATATCCTTACCAAAGATGAATTATCTCACGGACAATCGTATGACGATCCACGTCACAGCACCATCCTCGATCGACCAATCGTTTGTTTCTCTACGTTTATTTACGACCAATCCAGGGGGAGTACCGCGAGTTACCTTTCCTCCTGGACGGTTAAACACTACCGATAAACAATCTGTCGCGATTCCAGCTTCGAGTCGATAAGGCGTAGGTCGAATCGGTACGTGTGCGTGTAAATGCGTGCGTGCGTGCATGCGTGTGTGCACGTTGCGAATCAGGAAAGACCGCGACGACCCTCGATCTCGCGCGATCCGACGTTCCTGATGGACTGAGAGGACCGATTCAATCGTGCCACGCTGCCGTTACTTTCTACCTACATGGGAGTAGGAAAAGCTACCAGAAGTGGGGTATCAAACCCCACGATAAGCTCGGGCACAGTTCAATTGGTGGGGAACGAGATATTTTTTCGACCATTTTTCGACTATTTTTCGACTATTTCTCGACCAGCCTTTCAATCGACCCGGTTTTCCTGGTTGCTCGTGCGACGCAAAGGATGCAGCGCCGATCGCAGGAAACTGCCGATTTTGGCCGAGTCTTGGTTTCTGTGCGCCATCGATTTCGCAAAAGCGGAGGACAGACGACGGTTAACGTCGAATTAGTCGCAGGGAGCAATTTGCGACAACACGAAATAGTAGATAATTTAATTCTGGTTAACGTCGAATTCGATGTTTCAGCGGAAGAGGTAAGACGAGAAGAGCCAAGGAATAATAATTTGATCAATTTTGAACTTACTTTCAGCCGTCGTGGAGGAAGTGGAACGTTAACGAGAGGACAGATGTGGAGCAAACTTGATGGTAGTTGTCACTAAAGATGGGTAGCCGTGTTATCACGGAAAACGATGCCTTCTGTCATGACTGAGACATTGAATGAGAATATAAATGAGAATCCATTACTCTAGAGTCCTGTTTCTATTGAATAGTCACGATTGCTATTACATAAAGTTTCTCAACGCCATCGATTAGACAGGATTGCACAGATGAAATGTGACAGTCGAGGACGTTTAAAGATCGCTTAATACAAGCAAGCGTTATCCAATTTCTCAATTTTCCCATCAGGCGACAACTTCTGCAACCCTCGAACGATGAAAGCGACGACCTTGACACGAATAATTCACCAAACCTCATAGATGGACCGCTCTTATCAGCGGGATCTTCTTTCGCGGTTGTCTAGCCATGTCGTCGTTAGATTTTAATTGGCATTAAGAATACTTCGGTTCGATTAAATTTTCGACCAAACGAAAGTAACTGCTACACTCGTGGTTCCCTCGAAGATGTTTCGCGAAGATGTTACGCGAGCTCGTTGAAATGTTTCGAAAACGATCGTGAAAACGCTCAAGGAGACAGCGAGAAATCGTGCAATCGCACGTGTCATTTACCCCCGCGTGCTTCATACCTTCCACGTTCGCGTCCTTTTCGGACCTTGATCGACGCGCAGTTGTCCAAGAGAAAGGGCAAGAAAAAGAGACCGGCGAATGCCTTATTAAGGTCAACGGAGAAATCGTGAAATATAAATGTTTATAATGCTCTATCATCCACGATGGATCTTAAAGAAATGGAAAAAAAAATGGTAAAATAATTGAAACATGAACCGAAGTGTACTTTTTTCACCCTACCTTAATGACGCAATTATAGTTGCACAAATTCTATCGTGTAAATAATTACCGTAAACCTTTCATCTCGCCTCTTAAAGCTGTCGATTTTGCAGTCTTAAGACATTCGATGCTACCAATTTTGAAACGAAATAATTTCCTTCGCAATCGACGCTCGATCGAAAGCCGGTATTAGTTTTAGCAGGTACAGGTACCTGCACGTTTCTACCGTCGATAAACTTCGAATATAGGCCAAAGCGACCACGTGATAATCCTTACGAAATTGCCATCGTCGTCCTGCGTTCAAATTTGACGACAATGGAACAATTCCTACGTAAAAAGGGAAAAACTTTATTTATATTAGGTCGTCCCATAAGTTCGTTCGCGGTGATATTTACATTCCCCGTCACAATTTATAAACTATATCGATGATTAACGTCTTTGTCAACGAAATAGGAAGAAGTCGTAGAACAAAAGGGTTACTAAATTTTTTCTTAATATTCAAAGGTTTATTCGACGTATAATTTTAAATGGTAAAAGTAAAAACCGGAACGAATTTATGGGACGACCTAATACTTTAACTTTAACTCCTTACTCATTTATATCTCTGTAAAAATAACGAGGATGAAATAACGCACTAACCTGACCACTACTCCCGCGAGTAGCCATTAACTTCGCACACCTCCTCTTGTCGCACATTTTCTCAATCACGGTACACGGCAATCGATCATCAAACAAAACTAAATAAGGCACCGCACTTTAAGCTTTCATTCCTCGCAGATGCTTCCGAAAATAGGCAGAGTGGTATTTCAAAGAAGCGAGAGAGGTTAAGCGTGGAAACGCGTAGGCTAGCCGGGTAAACAATCGCGTTACGGATCTTGTATGCGGTGATTGGCCAAGACTGCCGTTTAGAAGAAGATCGCGCAGCCAATCGGTCACGCGTATAATAGCACTGGTTGAAAGCCAACTTCGTTGCACTTGTCTACCACGATTTGTGGCGCGTGTCGTAATTCCATCGGCTCCTCGAGCTTTCCTCGTGTTCCTCGGAACTCGGTGAGACGAAGATCGAGAGAAATAACAGAACGGGGGACAGAGGACAGGGGTCCGGATATTTAGCAAGAGCTCTCCTACCGACCATCGACTCTCCCTTTTATTTTGCAACTATTCAGCCGACGCGTGGCTATTGCAAACACAAAAGAGCCTCTCCACTGCGCGTGATACCTTCGATTAATATCGATAATCCGTATAAAACGGAGGCGCGAGTATCGAAAGAGACAAAGACGCGTAACAGCTGAGAAATAGCTGTGCATGTCTCTTACATCTATCAAATTATCTTCTCAGGCGTAAATATGAAATATGAGTGCAAACAGATGCGATTTGCTGCATGAGCCAGCAAGGTTCGCAATCAAGGTTAATCTCTAAATTGAACCTGAAAGTGTATCCCCATAGTCGAGTCACTGCGGTCATTCAGTCTGGTTCTAAACTTAGCCTGATATTCAAAAGCTATTCGGCCGTGAATTTTCCATTGCAAAATCGAAACGGTTCTAAAAGAAGAATGAATGAAACTAACAGACGATGGGGATTTTTGAGTTTCAAGATAGTTCCACGTTTTTTGCTCGTAAATTTGTAGATTGTAACGAAAAAGGATGGTCGGATATAAAATCGTGATTTCATCTTACGATGACGAACATCTCTTTCCCTAAAAATATTTCTTGCCTGAATTTCCATATTTTGCACGGTAAAGTATAATTGTAAATGCAAATTACACAGTTCATAAGAAGTTAATGAAGATTTTATGCGAGATGCTTTAAATAACGAAAGATCCGTCTGAATGTTTCCAAAACAAACGAAGACAAACACATGGAATTTCGTTTTGATTATTTATATGAGACATTGATGCAAAACAGCTCGTTTCTATACTCGTTTATCTATAAATATATTCTTATATACATTCCACGATCGCGTAGGAAAATTCTAAAAATATTTACTAATTTTGAAACAAACTTTTTTTAGACGAAAGTCAATGTTAATTACGTTAAACGTATAGACGCCTTTCAAGATGACACTTGAATGAAACAATCGGTTTCCTGAAAGATATTCGCGATGGAAAATGTCAGAAAGTCACAGGCTTGCACAAAGTTTATGAGAATAAACGTGGATAATATCGCTTCGACCGTTCCATTGACACATAAACTCGCAAATGTTCTCGCGTTTTAAGTACAATAAAATAATTACAATAATTACACCTGCATTAGGAAAAGATACATTGCAATGAAACCAAGATAAACAAAAATAACTTATACCACTTAAATGTAACGATGAAAACGGGATTCTGTTAGTTTTTCATACCGTGATATGCAAACTTAATCGAGAATACGTAAATATATGTTTCAATGCGTTAAAATACAAATTTATTCTTGGATCGTGTTAATTTTTACTACGTTCACGACTTCTAACTAGTTTAATTAAATCCTGTCGCGAGTCATTATGAAAATATTTCCCACGATAAAAAATAGCGATCAATCGGTATGTTTTTTATAACAATGACAGTAATGTATCGAGATAAAATAGAATTATTTAACAATTTTCTTCCATTAGTACGTATCAGCAGATATTGTTTTATAAACGAGTCAATTAGGTGGCGTTACACATAGCAATCGGAGGAAAATGGCAACTGGAGGAAGACAAAATTGCAATGGTATACGAATAATGAGAAAAGGAAGAAATATTGAATAATCGAGAAACGTTTCGTCATCGTCATCGTTTGTTCTGCTTTTTTGTCTGACGATCGGCAATTAAAAATAAAAACGATTTTGCTATTGTAGCAAAAGAAAAAAAAATGACTTTCCATATATTCGAAGCATTTCTCTCTGTTCAATTGTAAATTTCCAAACGTTATACCTCTGAATGTTCGTTATTCATACAGTTTTCTTCTTTACCAGATGTGACAGAGAAACGTGGCAAAAAAGATGAAAAGTACATGGAAACTTGTTACGCGATGCAATATCGTTTTTGCAATTATGTCAGTTGAAAGCTGCAATTTACCTTTGCCATTACATTCACGTCAGAACGTATTTGTATCGTAACATGCAAGCGTACAGAATCTTTCCAAACGCAGCAGTTACTAAACAACCTGGACATTAGTCTCTGCGTCTTCTTCGAGGAATGATCGACCGATATTTACGCGGTAGCGCAAAACAAAAGTCGAAAAACTGGCAGCGAAGAAGCCAATTAACAGGCAAATTGTTAAATAGGCCATTCTGAAAGCGACACCGATGGATGATTAAGGTGAGAATGATAAGTTGCTTTGTCACGTCACACGTAGACGCTTATGGGATCCACAGTACCACGTATATCGTCGAGTAATTTGTTTACCAGCAGTCCACTCGTTAACGTACAATTATCAACGAGTTTTTCTCATTTGTCTCTTCTTCTTCTTCTTCTTCTTCTTCGCTCGTGTGTTTCAGACAAAAAAGAAGATGCGACGAGTTGGAACTGTAAGAAATTGCGCATGTTTGACAATCAATGATCAATTTGACCTAGTGACGATGAACCAACAGTGCTTATGAACTCGAAGAAAAAGTTTATACCATGCCGGTGTTTCCAATAAAATCTAATACGTTGAATAACAAACCTTACGTTGACCTGGTATCTGCTTGTTATTTAATTAAAAACTATTTGCATATTTCGTATATCCTTCTTTTCAAACATGTATATCTCTTTGAAACTGCCATTAAAGAAATAGTAGCTGTTAAAAAAAATTGTGTTTTTCTTATCCATTAACCGGTTAATTACATTTATTTGAGATTAGTTAAATTATTTATATTCGCGTGATTTGTAACTTTCGCAATTGGGAAATAAGCAATAATTTATGAACTTATCTAGAAATTTCTAGCATTCCGGGACGTCGGATTTCTTGCTGAAATCGACCAAAGGTAACGTAACACGTTAATTTTCATACTAACTGCCGACACAAGCTGGTTGCCGTACGCCAGGCGTTCTATTCTATCGCGTTCTATTCTATCGCGTTCTTTCGCTCAGACCTCATTCCTTGCCAATGGCTATTATATTTTTCAAGTAGGACAGTGTTCCATCTTTTTCGATTCAATTATCTCTGTGATTCCATTATTTTCTACCAAAAAAGAACCCTTACGATCCGGAACAAATATTAAAAGATTACCGAATCAATTCAGTCAAGAAGAAAACCACTCTTCTTCGTCCAGTTCTATCGTCAACGATTTAATCTTTGGACAGCAATTTGACCTGTCTTTTTAATTTACCTTATTACCTTAATTAATTCTTCCATTTCCCCGATAAAAATCGTTAATTACACAACACTCGCAGGTTATTCGTTTGAAAAAATAAAAAAAAAAGTGCAGTGACTCGTTTATTCCGGGCCAAAACAATTAACGACTTCCAAATGTGTATCATTGAACTTCTACGAATGGGTCGCACCACGAGCGAATTGACCGTGAAGAACAGGGGAGATAAATAAAAAAAGCTGGAAATTTCGTAGGATAAACGAAGCAGAGAAAAACCGCGAGAGGATGACGCTGGATCAAGAGTCTCCGAAAGTTGCATGAATTTCAACGACGGGACTGTAATCGAGCGATAAATCAGATGGAAACTGGCCACCTGTCCTGCCTCTACGACACGCGGAGATCCCTATCGCGTTCAGTCGCGTTACGCGTTTTAAATTGTCGACATTTACGTCGACTTAATCCCGATTGTGCTCCTGCGTCGAGCAACAACCGCGCAGAAGGCTTGGAGCGTGCAAAAACTGCGAAACGACTGCGAGCAGGCAAGATGAGGATGAAGAAAGAGCAGGATTTGTTTACGAGGCTGAATAAGCAAACGAATTTTTGTTCGTTCGAAGAATCAGCTGTGACGATGGTACAATGACGCGCGTGCGGTCGGCTATATATTCTGACAGGGTGTAATTAGGCTTGACGTTGTCAATAATCGCGTGGAGAATGTCTTGGAACTTGCTCGGAACGATAGGAAGAAAATGCCATCGAACAAAGTTGAGCAAGAAAGAAAAGCGGATAACCGAAGTTGATCTTTACAAATGTCCTTTTAATTATCTTATTCTGTAGCAATAGAACGTAGAGAGCGACGTGACAAAAAGAGGATAACCTGCAGGCATTTCGTAGAGAGTTTCTAAGCGATAACATCTATCGCGAGACGAATTCCTGTTTTGTGGAAGAGATCGAAGACGAAAACGTGATTAGGAAAAAGAAGAACTACCGATATCGTACATTGCGTTAAACACGAAAATAACACGATTAATCGAACGGTCGCGATAAATACACGTAACTAAATATACGTATCTTCTTTGACGCTCGCCATAGCTGCTTCGCTAAAAATTTAATTATTTATTTATTCGTTAAACGGGGTAGATCTCCGTATGAAACAAACAAAGAAAAATAATTCATGACTCGTGTTTACAAAAGTTTACATACGGAACCGTAGTTACCATACGAAAAGTCCACCCCTGAATTCATGGGAGAATTATACAAGGATGCGATATTAATATGGATACCATAAAGGTACAAAAAGGGAAGCCCGAAAGGTCGCTGGAAGTACAATAAACGTTCGTGACACTGTTTAATATTCCCTCGACAGGTTCGGTAAGCAACTGCGCGGTTAAGTAATCAACGACTAGACAGCGAACCCGTTTAAACAGTCGATTCGAGTTACGCTACAACGTTGGTACCAGCTGACAAAGAGGAAAAAGAACTGCAGGAAACACGACCTTGATCCGCCAGCGGAATTCCAATCACGATCTTCCGTGTAAAATATCCCCCGGAAACGGGAAACACGTGGGCAACTCGTAAAAGTCGTCTTAAAGATTTATAGAAGCAAAGTGGAAGCTTCTATTCGCCAGTGGTACCAGCGGCTCGAGTGAACCCTTGACATGGAAGATCTCGGGTCGTAATTTGCGGTAGGTCGCGAAACCAGCTTTCGTCGCGAGATGGACGCCAAATAAAAGTCGTCGAGTAAAAAGATCAGATAGCGGGGATTTCCTCGCCAGCCCCTACTCAAATCGGCACGTGAGTGGCTTAAAAATCGCCGAAACATCCACCGGAGAACGAATTCCGACGTTCGACGAATTTTTACGTCGCGGTCTCGCGACCTGGAGCAAACGATTTTCCTTAACACTAAACCTACCACGGTCAAATGACCGGTGTACCGAAAAGAAGTAAAATCTTTAAAAAATAGAACAACGGAAGACATTGAGGCGATGATTGTACGTATATTGGAAGAAAAATCGTAGAGACGAGTGATGAGGATGATAACGTTGAAGGTGGAATTTTCAATGAAAATTTAGAAAACTGTGATTTACACCATGGTAGATTTAGTGTTAACCGTCAGAAATGGACGCGATGAGGCCTGTCGTTCCAAGTACTATCGCCAAACTAATTGTTTTCTTTGTTTCGCGATATTTCGCCGTAATTATCGCGGGAAAATGAGATGGTGGTCGCTCATAGGCAACGTTCGTGTTTCTACTAGTCACGTCTGGGAACTTGAACGCACGCATGGAACATGTCGCATCGAGTCAAGAACTTGTTTCGCAATGTTTATGCTGCCCGATGCTCCGTATATTACTTAATCTCCCACGCAGTAACTACGAGGACGCGAATAACGTTCAATTTCTTCCACGTGTGTACGATTAGGATACGAGATAGAGTATGAACTTGATTCCAGTGTCTATTTATCTCTAGTTCGCGTTGAGTAATACGAATCGCGTTGAGAGCACGATTTTCAACTTCGAGCAGGTTATTAACTGCAAGACAAAATCGAAACAAAAGTATTTCGAGTGTAAGGGGTTTGCTAACGGCTTGGGCGGGGGAGAGACGAGACCCGCCATCGCCAGGAGTACCGGGGTCACTCGGGGCCATACTTAGACACAGGCACAGTTGGGGCATTTCGCGTTAGAAATAAGAACTTGGCATTGAAAAGATACGATTGGATAATAAAGTTTTGGCATGGCGATTATGTAGTTATTCATCCTGACAAAAGGAAGTCTTCCTCCTCCTTACGCGAGTAATGTATTTCACTGTGTATCACGGTGTTTTAATATCGTTATTACGCAAACGATTAAACACGAAAATCGACGCTAATAGTACAATTTTAATTAATTCCCTTATATCGTGTATTATACCTGTATCTTTTAATTCATCAACGAAACCCTGCATGCTCGAAAACTGGACTGACCAAGCGGGCATCGATCGATGTTAAAAATTTGGTTACACCTAATCGCAAACGAGTCTTTGATTAATTAAATTGAATCGGAAGATCTTTCATCCCACCGTCCGATTCTGGACTCGTTTCCGAGAAACTCGTTCTGCTGTGTTTAGAATTTATAATTATATAATTATACAGGGTGTGCATAGGTAATTAACGCGAACCAAGCGAAATCAGTCAATTAAGCTGCTCCGCTTGATTGATTCACGCTGTTCCGCGGCTGAACTGATATCGAGATTACAAGTCACACGTACCTCATTTACGTTGCTGCGCTATTTTTCGAACAGACGACACTAAACTGCAATCATCTATACCAGCCGTTCTCGTTGTTCGCGTGTAAATAAAGGCAAGAATCTTCCATGATTGCGTAATCATAAGCCTCGTTATCCTCCCCTAACGTTCCACGCCGTTTCCTGCGATCGTAAATTCTAGTGACGTTCGAGTCGATGATTCGCTGCACTACGATTCTCAAAGGACAGTAAACAGAGTCCGTTCGATCAGCAATTGGACTATTTCGACTATAATAATCTGCATTCGAATTTTCGTTGCTAATGGAGACACACATCGCTATCGAAACTGCTATATAACCATTACGTATAATGAAACACGTGAACGTCAAATATAGAGTACACCGACGCAATTTGCATATATAATGCGTATGTTAGATATAAAAGTCGATCTTGTCCTTCCACTGATAAATTGTTACTATTATATCAACGCTGTAATTAACAAGTTCTGGGGCAAAAAATTTTTATGCGAAATTTTAAAACGTAATTCACGTTATATCAGTTTGCACGGAGTGACTCATGAAATAGGACTCTGCTGTAATTCGAAAACGAGCATAGAAAGAAGGTAAACGACGAAAGTGAAAATGTTTAGGTGCTTTTACGGGCAACCTATTTCAATATCATACGAGGAATATTTCCGATACGCAGACGGCTGTGTCTTCGAACTTTTCTTCCAACTCCACCTTTCTTACGTGTTCCTCGACTGAATCGTTTATCTGCGCGACATAATAATCGTATGTCAAAGCAGTTCTTACAACGAACAAACCGATTGTTTTTATGGATTGCTGGCTAAGAGCGCGACGTTGCACAAAAATACTCGATCCTCGATGTCACGGGTAAACCCGAATCAACGAGATTTCTCTCGTTAATCGCTGGTATCACAGTTGAAAGATATAAAATATGAATGAAACTGTAAATTCCGATTCCAAAAACGAGACTTTACGCATTTGAAAAGTTGTTTCGCATGAAAAACGACGCACGCGTTCGAATTCGAGGCTCGTCGAGAATAGATATCGGCCAATTGTACAGATCTCGCAATTGCGAGATGAAATCGGATCGAAAAGTCCCTGTCAGGGTTCAAAGTACGCGAATAGCGCGATGTTTCCGATCGAACGAGATTTACGTGAAAAAGATGTAGCCAGTCGACGAAGAAAAAGTGAATGGCCAGCAGTCTTTTTACGAAACTCGTCGAGAATCGATGTCCAAGGATCTCGCAGGGTCGTCACGTCGTTGCGGAAGCTGAGCCCAAGTCTTGACACGCGAAGAATATTCAACCACGAAAATTCCTGTGGTAGAGTGAGCAGAAGCCGAAGAAAACGACGAAAACTTCTCGAAAAAGCAACTGTGACGAAACGGGTCGTATTTAAACGGAAACTCTGAGACCAGGAAGAAAAATTTGATCTGCGAAGGTCCTCGAGGTCCTCGTTTCGACCTTGCGCAGCCTCTGCCAATGAATCATGACGAGCAACATGTGTGACCTTTGACGGACATTTACGAGAGAGCCGAGTAATGTAACTTTCGTTTATTATCCGAGGGACTTTTTTAATGGACCTCAAAGTGGCAGCTTTGTAAACGATCGAAAGGTCTCGTTCGTTCCTTTCATAGCCTATTCGTTCCGTTCCATTGGACGTTACTGTCTTAGGCATACAATTGGTTAGGACGGCCTAAGAGATGGTGTAAAATTCCTTAATCGATCGCTAACAGGAGGACGAAAACTTGGAACAGGTTCTCGGTGAACAAAGTTCAAATTCATCTACGTCCGTGACACAGTTAACGCAATTGCGTAACACAAACAGCTCCCTAATCTCTTCCCCTGCGACCAGTTCCTCGGAATTCCGAGTCACCACTTAATTACGGATCAGGCGTCCGTTTCAGCGAATGATGACCGCCGAGATCAAGCGTCGCTACGGCCTATTGGTCCTCTGCTTTTCCATTCCACCTTGTTCCGGTCACGTACCATCGGTCACGTGGCACGCGGACCGAGATCGATCGAGATCAACTCGGAAACGCGAACAATAACGTTCACGGGAACGGTGAAAGTCGCCTTTCGACGCAGCTAATTATCCTTATCGAGTATAACCATCGATAACTTATCGTCAAACCTAGCAGCACCACGATGTTGCCTAATTATGACCCTTTGCTAAAAACTGACGCGCGTGGTTTGCAGGTGAACGTCCGCGAATCGTGATAATAAATCGATTAATTTCCACCTCGACTCGAAAGGTTTTTTTATACGTTCTATCGACATTCGATCTATCATACTTCCGTTTGCTATTTTTTATCGGATCGTACAAGGTTACGTAGATAAATCAGTTTGACATTAAACCTATCATGGGTTGAAAGACCTGCACAGATGGGACTACGAGAGAGGAACTTGGAAAAAATTCCTAATTCCTAATACTTTCCATGTTAAAAGAAAAATGGAGAGGTCGAGTGACTAGAGCGATAACGCACAGGATAAGAGTTTCGATTGAAAATTTGATTCGAGCGCACTGCGGTGTCGACGAAGTGGTGCAAGATTGGTACGATATTGTAATATTCGATCGCGTAAATAACAATATTCGATCGCGCCTGTCAAGATTAGCCCGAGCATGATCGTCGCATTCGATGAGATATTGATTAATTTCCGTCGTTCGAATTGCGATTAACGAATCCCAATTTTGTTACTCTCTAGTAATAAATTGATCTCGTAATTACGATCATCCGACGATGATCGGTGATATTTCTATGAGATCTGACAGAAACTGACCTTAATTCGTTGCACCAGAACCGAGAGAAAGCTATACATCGCATAACTTAATGTAACTTGAATTCCCTATCACTACAGTGGCTAATTCTTAGATCCGGAAGGACCATCCAAGGATTCGTCGTTTTTCGCGAATAGAAAGATAAACACGAGGATGCGAGCGTATCGCGACGATTAGATGTCGCGTGGAAAAGAGGAACCTAAAATTATCCTCACGCTAAAATTAATCGAAGACGCGTCAAAGGATATTTGATGGATGATCCAGGATAAGCGGATAGACGCGAGCGTTAAATAACATTTGACTAATCCTCAATCGCAATCGGCCAGATTGAAATTAATATGCGTTACGCACAATGAGTTCTTCAACTGGGGATTTTAACGCAATCGTTTAAACTTGACATCAACGCCTACGTCATGTCTCGAACGATACAGGTTCTCAAAAATCGTCGTTTTGCTCCATGAATACAAATGATCACAGTGACATCTTCCCATTTATTCCAAACTTTCGTAAAAACCCGGCAATTAAGCTAAAAATAAAGAGCCGCACGGTGAACTAAACGCAAAAATTAATTTCTTTATTTCCATCCTCCTGTCGCGTGCGATTTTTCTTCAATTTTCCAGCAAAACAAAGAAAAACAACGAAACACGTCACGGTAAGATTGAAGAAAACTAGTTGGGGTACGCGAGTAAACACGGAGCTCCATGGTTCAAAGTTGCAAGATCAAGGTTTAGATCGATCTATTTTTCATGGAATCGGCAAGCATCGATTGCAAAATCTCGCAAAGCGTATTATTAGATGGGAAAAAAGAAACAGGGAGCGAGGCGTAAATGTAAATAAAGGAAAGTAAAGAGTAAAGGGTTGAATGGCGGAGGTTAGAGAGCGATGGATCGGGGAACGACCTTGGCCGAAGGGTGTAGCTGATCGCTTCCCTTTCTCCGTGCCGGTGCGTGGTAGGAAAAGAGACCTTGACTGCCGGTGGCTGGGTATTTTCAGGCGATCAGCTAAGGCCCACACGCCCCCACCCCAGCGGCCGCGCGGCCGAACCCCACTTGCTTAACCAATACTTAAACCGCTAGTTCGCTCCGGCGCGGACTATTCACGCAGCATCGACCGTTGGACCCACATTTCTGTATATGTGTTTCCGCGCGGACGCGTGCACACACTCGCATCGCAGCGCACACATACACTGGCACGCGTGTGCCGTTGCGAGAACGCGTGCCCCCGTGGAAGCACACGCAAGCACACGTTCCGACACACACGCGCGAACTGTGTCCGAGTGTTACATCCCTGCGGTGGAGGATCGCGTGTGACTGACGTGTGATATTCCCAGGGGAGGAAGCTTGTGAACACCGATTCCGGAGCACAGCTGCTAGTGATCCAGTGCCGAGTTCCAGCTTCGCCTTCATCGATCCACAGAAGCGTATCAGACACGCAACCCTCTTGAAAAACCCACGCTTGGTAGACACGTTGGATCGCAGCGGATCGCAGCGGATCGCAGACCACCCCTTTGGAACGCGCACTCGCGTCGGATGAAAGGACAGAAGCTAAGCTCGTAGGAGATCTCAGCTGACCAAGCGACAGCCTGGTGGAATTAGATCGACGCGACGGTGCAGGTTCGGTGCATCGGGTCGGTTCGTTCGTGAGACTCGACTCTGGGCACTGGACGAATTGGAAATTGGTGGATATCCAGGTCGATAGCAGTGGAGCCTTTTACTCGTTAGCGCGGACGTCGGTTTCGTCGGTGAACAGGTAAGTCGGTTCCCTCGTTGCCCTGACCCGCGTTCCCTCGCGTGGGCCCCGCCAACAGTGAACGGACAGGTGCCGAAAAGAGTTTCCGCCGTGCGATGTGAGAGCAACTCGGATATCGGGCTCGACCTACATCCGCGGTACCCTTTGGAGGCCGAGGAAAAAGTGGCCTTGGTCCGATACGTGCATCGGTGACCGATCCCGACCCACCATTCACTCGCGCGACACAAAGTCGCAGGAAACAACCCGATCTCGAAGACGAGGCTCGCGTTATACTTTCCAATTGGCCTTGGACGTTAATTGACCGGCCGTTGACGCGAGAAGGGCAACGAAAGAAACTGGAACTCGAAAATTACGTTGAATCCCCCAACGGGAGTGTCGCGAGACGATCGCAAGCGCGATCGCGCAAGCACCTGTGCTCGTCGCGCGTGCGCGCGCGCGACTGCCTCAACGATTGCTGACGAAAGAGCGCGACCGGTTTAGGTGAATTTATATCTCCACCGATCGAAAACCCCTTGCAAAGCGAAACGAGATCGAATCGGCTTTGTTCCGTAAACGCAACGAGAATGGTTTAATTGTGCGCGTGAAATCGAAGGCTGCGCGGTTTGAACTGGATGGAACGGAACGAAGGCTCGTTCCGCTCGACGAGGTCGAAAATGGAACACGCGTTGTCCGAACGTTACCGGTTACCCGAGTTGAATTCGGTGGCGATGGATGGGCGCGGGTGTCGAAAAGAGAGGTCGGAGAAGTTATCGGCGTGCCATGATCTTCCTTTCTACTTTCGCAAGTAGAATACGCCCCTAGATGATCAGACGCGACGCGATAGCACCCCGCAGAACGCGTTCCCGATCGAATTTCGCGGCGTCGGCTAATTACCCGCCTCGAACCAGCCACTTTCTCCAATCCGCGCCGTTTCGCGATAAAAATCCTTGCAGACGGTTACCCTCGAAAGTGTAAACTCGATTTCGCGACTCTCTCGAGACGACCCGAATGATGCGCCTCGGATGTTCCCTTCTTTCGGTAGCGAATTTCGCGCCGAAATTCCGCCGATCTTCCAACGGCGAAACGTTTCGCGAGTGTCGTTGGACGTTAATACCGAGAGAAATGCCTCGTGGATTTTCAATGGCGAGTCTCGATCGCCCTGTCGATTGCCAAACAAGATGACTAAATCGCGAGGGAACGGGGAGAGAAGCGAGAAAACGAATTGGCTATACGGGGCGGAAAAGTTGGCCGCAGCGAGGAAAACACACGGAGCCGAGATAGGAATCGCGTGCGACTGGTTGCCGGTGTGAGCCGCAACGACGCAAACAGGTCCATAAATCCCGTTCGGATATGCAACCGGTCGGGAAAAATCGGGCGAAAACGTGACGCTGAGATAAACTCGCGTAGAAAAGGAAAAAGAAGATGGGAGCACGCGTGGAGCGACGTATCGCGAGTCGAAGAGACATAATGGAGACTCGCGTTCAGCGTCTGGCTTTCTCGCGATTCACAATTGATTTCATCGGCTTCGAAAATTGCCGGCGAATGAGTCTGCAGTGGAAAAAAGGCACGCGCTTCCCGTGCCACGCAAAAGTGTGTCACGTCGCATCCTTGCGCTAGACGATTCGAAAGGAATGTCGGAGAAAAAGACCGTCTGACCCCTTTTACCGTCTTTCAGCGTCTGGGACCTTATTCGCCGATGGTTGCCGCGTTATCTAAAACGCGAAAGTTATCACTGCCGCGGGTGATAACACAGGCTACCGGCAATCGTCATTCTACCTGTAGCCGCTTCCATTAAAGAGAAATTGCTTTACAAACAGTCGGTTACATTGCCGATGGAATGTGGTCGGCGAGGTGATACCTTTTCGCACCTGACAACGTGCCTCTCGTTATCACCCGCGCGGAAGAACGCCGATTAGTCGAATTCTTTACACTCAACCGACCACGATTTTCGCTTTCCTTTGTCGCATTGCAAAACGGGAACGGAATTTCTTACGGTCCAGCGATGATACGCGAAATTTCTTCCGGTGGATCACCAATTACACGACGGTTTCGCCTAGGAATTTCTGCGGAATTTCAGCCAGTATTACGGAATAACCAGGTTGATCCTCTGATCGAATGTGAAACTTGCCGAGAAATGCATCGCGGGCAATTACGGACCGAATTACTTGCAGTCGCGATTAAATTCTCCGTAGTGGCTAGGTTTGCATGTAGAAACAGGCGAAAGACCGGTAACGCGTCGCTGACGCCTGCCAACCAACTAATGCTTTATTAACACGAAGACCGGCTTTTCTCCGACGATGTAGCCTTAGTCTATGCACGATGGCAAAGTCAATGTCTCGTGCGAACTTGATTTGCCACCGGCGTAACCAATGAAATTGGAAAAGCGTAGAAAAGTGAGCACGAAATCTTCAGCGCTCCGACCCACTTCTCCTGCAGTTGTCACTCTTTCGTTCCGCGTCTCGAGAACCGCGCGAAATCTTTTCACCAAATCTTTTCACCAAATCTTTTCACCAAATCGTTTCATCAAATCGTTTCGCTAAATCGTTTCATTAAATCGTTTCACCAAATCGTTTCGCCAAATCGTTTCGCGAATTGCACCATCCTATGCCTGGGGAAAACAAACCTTATTAATCGCGCGATCGTATCTGCCAACAGCTTCATTTCACAAGTAGCCAACGCATATGGTTGAGAGTGATTTAGTTACCGCGTAACTCCGCTACGCGGCCAGTTTGCAATTACCACGCGGTAGCTAGGGAATTTCATCGTTGCCCGTTTCGCTAGGCAATTCTCCATCGTCGCGGCTAATCGAAACCCGGCGATTTCGAGACTATCCGAGTTCTTGCTCCTCGTTTTCACCGTTTCCTCGTTTCATCGGGTTCGCCGATCGCTCTAGTTATTCCGGGCGAAACAGAATCCCACGCCTAGCATCGGACAATCGAGAATTTTTGCCAACAACCGTCGGAAACCGTGTCAAAAATTGTCTGTTTTTAGCCTGCATGGTCAACTACCTGACTTCGCGTAAACCCTCGGGAGAATGTCCGAGCACGTGAAACGAGTTATGCAACGCATTGGACGAAACGCGGCGTAAATATTCGGCACAAGGTCGCTGGACCATTTTCAGAACAGGCTTGTCGCGTGTAAAATTTCGGCGAAGAACGCGACGAGTTTCTTCGAGACGTTTATAAGAAATAACCGCGGATCTTCCTTCAACTCGGCTATTCGGATATTGACTTTATTGCCAAACCCGGCAAATTATTACCAAAGAACTGACTTACAGAGAAATCATTTCCGTAGGCTAATTATAGACTTTCGATAGAGCGATTAAAAATTCGATTCGCGCGCAAGTTGCTTTTGCAAAATCGATATGTACCTTAGTGGATAGTTCGTTGAAAAATTGGGAAAGTAGAATTCGTTTTGCTGGATATATGCCTGGGAGAAAGAAGTTGAGAAAGTTAATTTTTGCCAGTACTTTCGCAAGCTTGTTGTAAATCCCTAACGAGGAATTGGAAACGCTAGGCTGTGTGTTATTTTCGTAAACCAGCTGCAGTCAGACAACTGTAACGTCGCTGATAAATACGTGAAAGTCTAGAAAAGACCTTGCGATGATATTCGGTTCGAGGTGATAAATAACCTGGCCTAATCTCGACTGTCACGCGAAACTGCAGAAGCTGCAGAGATCCCATAAAGTTGGGAAGGCAATTTCTCGACGCGACCTGGCCCGTGGCTACGCGTCTCGCCGCAGAAGGTCCACGAGGCAAGGAAACCAGACGATCCGGCGTCCTTAACCAAGAAACGGGCTTTCACGTGGCGTAAAAACACCGCGGGGTGAAGTTTCAGCGAAATCAGCCGCGCCAACGGTCCCTGAATATTCCCGATCAACGCGCAGATACGAGGACAACAACGAGAGCAGGAAATTTCCCGTGGCGTACAATTAACAGGCCTCGCAAGAAGCCGAAACTGCCAACGAGCGCGTTTGCTCCCTGGAAAACATCTTTTACGATGTTTCGAACAATCGTGCATCGGACTCGAGTACGAGGAGAAAAGGACGAAATGCGCGAGAGAGACAACGAACTCGCGGGAGAAAATGTCGGCAAAAAGGGAGATTTTTCACTTGGCCGCTTTCTTCTCTATTAGGTTCTGTCCCCGTTTGCACGCCGCCGTGTAGGAAGTTGTAAAAGCTAATACGAAGACGCCGAGATGTATCGGAACGAACGATCTCCACGGGTACAAGCGATTGCACAATCGGTCGTGCGAACCGATACCAAGGTTAAGGAGATACAGTCCTATATCTGTCGCCTGAATAGCTATCTCGATCTATCTGTTTGGGCGGAACGATAGAGAAACGAAAGTAACGAGACTCGCGCATAACGAGTGATTTGCAAGGCTGGGCCGTGGAAAACTCGGCGAAAAGCCGACAGAAAAAAAGGAACTTATTTGAATAGTTATCTCGATCGCTAAATCGCTACTCCTTTCGCTCACCGATCGCGGTAATATTTAATATACAGCCGCATTAACATTCCAGTTTTCGATCTTTTCTCCGCGTTTCTTCCTGGTCGGTGTTCAGCCAAGGCGAACACCTCTGTCTCGCAGCCTTGCCTAATCGGAAAGCTTTCTCGGTTACCGGGAACATCCCGACCAGCGTCGTCCGCAGACAAAGAGGAACGAAGAGTGCAGATAACGAACGAACCGGGATTGATAACTTTCTTCGACATAATATGATCGGTTGATCGACGTCCCTGGAAGAGTACGCGAGTGCTAGAAAACGCGCAGACGTTCGGCCGGAGCTACCGCGATGATCGAGGCCACCGTAAAGCCAATACCGTTTCGTTCGAGAGGGGATAGCGAGATGAAAGTGAGAAGAGAAGAATCGGTGTCATTTATCAGAACGCGGAACGCGCAACAGCCATTCGGGATAAACGAATTCATAAGCTGCACGAAGAACCGTTAAATTTCTCTTTTTTTCTCCTTCTTCGTCGCGTACACCTAAGGTTAACTGTCCGATTGCTTTGGAAAACCGTGTGCCCTTGGACGTGACCTTGAAAGGCACTTTGAAACCTTCACCGATCAGTTCTTAAGACGAATAACCCGGTTAACGCGGTTTCGATCGCTAAATCTCGATCGTGTACTCGAATTATCTAAAATATCAATTTCTCTTTTACGACGACATGTTATTACGCGACGAAATTGCTGAAAACGCGTGTGAAAATTTATAAGATAATGCTCAAAATACAAAAACGAAAAAGAATCGCGAGAAGTACGCGTCGCGATCAAATTCTTTTTTCTTTCTTCGATATCTTAGAGATTATCTGTCTACCCCGGCATTTATCTGCCTGACCTAACCTAAACCTACCTAATCTCTCGTCGCAAAATTTGGCGTCTTCCCTATTTTTTGATCGGAAGAAGATCTACTCATTCGTGCAGAATCAATGGTACAATTTTGACCAAGGTGCGAAAATACCGGTTAAGAATAGACATCCGCCTAGAATTTCTATAACCGAAGAGTAAACGATCGTTACATTTCTCGCTGGCGGGACAAAAAAGTAAGCCTCGTTCGAGATACTATAATAAATTACGAACACCGGGGAAAGAAAGAGAAAAATGGAGAAGAAGATGGCGTTTCCTCGAGCGGTGGCCACTTATAATTCACCGAGAGCGTTGGACGGCTAGAAATTCCACGAAAAACCGTCTGCGCGGTTAATAAATTCGTGGCTACTGAATTTCACGAGCTGGCCGACGTGCGCGAAGAACGCGAGGTTAAGGTTGTCGAAAAAACGAAAGAGAAATTAAAGGAAGCGGAACGTACTCGCCTGGAAACTCGTTGCTGCATCTCGTAAGAAACCGTCCAATACGGAGAACGCCCATAATTATTCACGACCATCCATCCGGTGGCTGTGTGTAGAAAGCAGCAGAAATCCGCGTCCATTTTCCCGCGGATCGCGGTTCGAATTATAATGAATTACATCCGAGCCGGTTTTCCGGAGAACGGCAACAGAAACGAATCCGAGGGTACGACCGAGACGCTGCTCGAAAAATTCAGAGAAACGACGGAGAAGGAAGAAGAGAGACGAAGCCGAGGACGAAGAAGAAAGTGGAGAGAAGTTGGAGGACGCGAGGATTCGTCAACGAGGTCGCCACGGATTCGTCTATTGAACGTGAAGACGACCTGGAAAGGGAAAACGGGACTCGGAGAACCGTCTACCGGCCGCTATCTTCGACTCTGAATCGATCGATCGGCATCGCGGAGGTACGATCGGAGAAACGCGGCTGCTTCCGGTCGATCGGGGAAGAAACGACAATGCGAGTTGACGGAAAGAGGAGTGGAAGGGAAAGAGAAGAGGTTTGATAGATAGGGTAAATATAGACCGCGGAAGAAAACGCGCGAGTTACAACTGAACGGCAACAGTCACGGCTACAGCAGCAGGATCGTGACAAGCGGTGAAGACGAGTTAGAGGCTGATCGGCATTTAACCGGACCGTTGACCCACTTACCTACTAAACTCTAAGCAAGCGAGTTTTAGCTGGTGCCGTTCCTCCAGCCGTCCTCCTCGTCATCCGCGTCATCCTTCCCGATATCGTTATTCCTCTCTACGCGTTCGAATTCCCTCCTCCCATTCACACACCACGGCAACCTTTCTCTCTTCCCTCTGTCTCTTCTTTCTCTCGCTCCCTCGGACCATCCAGTATCCATCCTTTTGTGTTTTACAGCCTCTCACGGCTCCCCGGAACTTTCTCTGTAGCAAGTACCGTTCCTCCGTGACGCCGTCCACGTGAAACCAGACAAATCTATCGCAAACGCGTCCGATCGTATCCTCGTTCCTAGAAAAAGCGTACTTTTTCGTTTTCACGGTTCAAGAATCTCGAGCGGAACAGGGCGGCCGAAAGTTTCCGCCAGTTCCCGCGAGTCTAGACGCGTTACATCCGACTCGCGATAACAGAGAATTATCGGCCAATTAACCGCTATTTTTCTTCCATTTTTACTTGCTCTCCGAAATTCCCACGAGCAACGCAGCACACCTGACGGTTTCAAAATCTCGAAATAATCGAAAGTCTTCCTTCGCTGGTTAACCGAATAACGGAATAACGCGGGAAAACGGTTAGACAGCGAGTTTCCTACCCCGTTGATTCTTTTTCCCTTTCTCGAAAATTTTCCTTCCGCTGCCCGTACTTTTCTTTCTAATCGAAGGTTTTTCTCTCGGGCCAACGAGCAGGAACATATTTCTGCAAGCTCGCGCTCGAGACGGGTGAGAGGAAAAGGTATTTAACGGGGAGGAGAAGGAGATAGAGGGAATGGACGATGCAACGGCATTGAGCAACCTTCCCGGGGCAGCTACGTATGACCATTACTCCAGTTTTCGAGGCTCGAAATTGCAGTTTCGTTACACCGAATCCCATTCGACCGGTGTTGGCCTTAGAACGTTCGACATACTCAATTGTAGCGCGACTGGTGCTTTCTGGTCTAGTTATGCGACCGGCTTGGCGTGTCTAACGAGATTCAAGATTGCGCTTTCATGCACCGTGCATTATTTCACAGTGATTCGCGCGATAAACTTGGCCAGCTGATTCGCGCGGAAAACGCGGAATTATTCAGCGCGGAGGGGAGCTCAGGGTGTTGCGAGAGGTCCGATGCGACAGCCGTTTCTATTTCGATGGAAAACGAAGAGCGAGAGAGAAACGTATCCCACGGCGCGTCGGAGGAATGGAAAAAATTGTTTCGCTGTACAGACTGCTGATCGAGATATCTTTCGCGCGCGAGGAATGCTAGAGAACCGAAATCTGATTATCACTCGGAGATTTTTAAGTATCCACAAGCTTTCATATTTGGAAAGTAGAACTCGAATTAGCCGCGTCCCATATAGCGAACGATTTCTATTTTCAAAACAACGAGAATATCGACTAGGAATTCGATACCACGGGCGAATTAAATCTCCGACAACAATTTTCGTTTACTATCCTTCTTTCGGGGGATATTTCGATACGTGGAAATTAGAATTAGAAAGATATAATCGTCCCAACGGTTATATTTATAGCGAATATATTGGTTCGGATAATCGAGGTTCCGTCGTGTTTAAATTGATGGACGGGTAGCGAAAACAACAATGCTAATGTTTGCCTTGCTTCGAACAACTCGTGATCGGGGAATCTCGGACAGCGAAAGCTGAACAATATCGCGCCATCTGAGGTGTGTAATTAATTTCGATATCACTCCCACTACCACGAAATGTATCGTTTCATTCTTCGCTTACTGCTATAATCTGCGAACGAAATTTCTTATCGAGGGAAAAGAACGGTTGGTATTTAAAACGTTCGACATTTCGCGGCACGTCTGACGTAATTCTGATTTATCGACCTACTAAGTGTTCTTAACCAACCGGTCGAAACATTCGGAAAATTTGACCCAGACACGTGTCTCGTGTCAACAACACGTTTGTCTTTCGTCGTTGCTTATTCAGACGTCGCTTAGATCTTTTTATTTGCAGACGCACTAAATCCCTTCGATATCTTCCTCGGAAGGTGCTCGACCATTAGAGAAAACGATTGACAAGGACGAACGTGTCCGAAATTATCGACAGATTAACGGATAAAAAGAAAAGAAAGCGACACGAATGGTGGTGACCGACCAAGATTAGAAGTTAGATTGCACCGGGTTTCCGGTGCAACAGAGACACATCCGGTGGCTTATCGTACGCAATGGCACTGGATTCGAGCAATTCGCGAGGGAAAGGGGAGCAGAATATTTTGCGGGCCGAGAAGTCGCGGGAAAACGAGTTGGAAACGATATTGCGTCAACCTAAAATCGAACTTTTATGCGTACGCCTACGAAGTTGCAACACTCGTATAACCCGTCTTGTGAAATGAAACGCGGTCGCGAAATGGGAAAGGGGTGGGTGATTTTTTTTTAATCCGGATTTATCCCAGCCCGGACAACGTGTGACCGGTATCGAAGCTTTCAGACAACCGTAAACAGATTCAGGCGGTGTAATTTTACGACGTAACACTATCTCGATTGGTTGCGAAAAAAGTATGGTCCACCGACATCGTGGATTGCATGGTCGACGTTATAATTTTAAACAATAGCTTAGACCTTTCCTCGCTACGTATTTTGACAAGTGGACGCTCGTTGAAAAGAGTCCTTGAACTGCGAAGAATGACAAAGAATACGCGTCGAGTGTTGCTCTCGATGGAGAGTAGCTCGCGTTA
This sequence comes from Euglossa dilemma, assembly GCA_002201625.1. Classification (NCBI taxonomy): domain Eukaryota; kingdom Metazoa; phylum Arthropoda; class Insecta; order Hymenoptera; family Apidae; genus Euglossa; species Euglossa dilemma. The sequence goes on from NIJG01000008.1 coordinate 2,159,557, forward strand.
ATGGAAAAAAAGTGGAAATCTCTCGAGAAGAAATCTGTAAATCGGGGAAACCGGGGACGATGATCGAGGAATTTAATTTACCTGACGCTCGAGGAGAAAATTGAGCGATGCGAGAGAGAAACGCGATGATCACGGATGATTCAGGAGGAGAGTCGACCTAGTCGTCGAATCCTGTCGACCCGCGGCTATTGCGATACCGCGATATCGCGGTCTTGCAATATCGCAATATCGCAATTCGTAACCGAGCTGCATCCACCGAGAGATGGTTGATTTATAGAGGCGAGGACTCGGGGCGAAAAGTCGATAGCCCAGGGACAATGCAATCAGAAGCCTGAGGAATGACGTGTTCGACGAACTTCTTGACCCATCGTAATTTGCTTTCGATGTTCCACGCGACTGGACCATCGATCAACTTCGTTCCCCGTGCACGTGCCTAGAACCCTAGAGTAGCTCGTGGATCTGACTCGAATTTGTCTAAAATAAAACGCTCGTAAATCGCGCGAGATCGTTTCCATACCTTCGGTTGATCTCTCGCGACGCGGAATGTATCGCCGATGTACCCAAGAGACCGTATTCCTGGCATCTCAGTACCGAGCAACCGGTCGAAGAGGATCGGCAGGCATCGTCACAGTGACTGATCGACTCGGGTGTGTTTCGGAAGGACGTTGAAAAGAGTGTACTACACCGGCTACCGAAACCTAATTACGAAAAACACAGCTGTAAATTATGCAACATCGCTTCGACTTAATAGCAAAATTACCCAGCCAGTCGCGGCCACTGATTTCGCCCCTTTTGTTCTTGTTTACCTGCCTCTGAGACTGTGCAATTACTTTTAAAAATACCCATATTGACTTTTACCGAAATAGAAACGTTCTTATATAAATCCACGCGTTCTCGCTGTATTACTATAATTAGAGTTACCTATTTACGCTACATTTAATGTATGAAATATATTATCAATGATAAAAGTCACCGGTTTGGGTTGCCGAGAGTCGAACGAGGCGCGTATTTCACGCGTTTTAACGGTCGCCGCTAACTTTTATAACGTGCCAAGAAACTATTCTCGACACGTCGCATTCTCGCCTCTGTTTTTCTAGAAAATAAAAGTTGTTTGGTTTTTAGAAATGGCGTCGGCAGCGGCAGAGTTGGTGGCCGAGAGGGAACCGGAACCGATAATGGAAATGACGGACACGAACCGAACGTTCGTGGGCGCCCAAGGACTGGTGAGAATGGCGTTGGACCAATACACGGAAATCCTCACCACCGTCTCGGACCCTCGGGTCAGCGACTGGCCTTTGATGGACTCGCCGATACCGACCTTCCTCATCGTCCTCCTCTACCTCTACGGAGTGACGATATTCGGGCCAAGGGTGATGGTGAACAGGAAACCGTTCAAGCTCAGGGGAGCTTTGGTAGCGTACAACGCGTTTCAAGTAGTCTTCTCGTTAGGGATGCTCTACGAGGTAAGCGGCTCGCCACCCGGACAATCGGTCGGCGTAAAAACACCACTTCTCTAACGTACGATCGAGACATTGAATCATCGTTCATACTCGAAAGTAGCCCGTTGGCTCCCTCTTTCTCCAGACCCGGCGGAATCCTCTGCTAGTCAGAGCACGCGATATATGCACACGGTCTCGTTCCAACTAAGAGGAATTCAGACCAATTACGAGTATCTGGAGTAGCGTTTAAAGAGAGAATGCCTGCCTCTAGCCAGACGTCGTCGAAAAGTTTTCCCTTACCACAAGGTTGCAGAAACGTTTCGAAAGCCACGTGAGCTTTCACTAAATACTGGAGATCGAGAGGCTGACGAGAATGCAGCCGAAAGATTCGCGAGAGATTCGCGAGAGATTCGTGAGAGATTCGCGAGAGATCGATGCACCGGCTGGATGCAAAGTTCACGGCTGTCAGATCTGCGGCCGCCTCTCTCCGAGGAACACCGCGATCGCAAGTGGGTCGCCAGACGAAAATGTTAGGTACGCGAATTTCGATGGGTCTCGCGTTAGTTCCAAGTGTAACAGTGAAAGCACCAGCAAAATTCTCTGCGACCTAGACGGCTTCGCCCCTCGAGACACGCGTGATCCTGACTTCGATACAGATTCATAGCGAACGGTGCTAAAAATAATTTCAAACGAACAGGCACGGGACCTTTCGAGCCGTGTCCACTAGACCGTGCTAAATCCGGTAGGCTTCAAACGAGATGCAATTTCGGCAGATTCGTTTTTCGATTTTCCACCGACATGGTCGGGTCAGAAGTCTCGTAAATTTCTCGAGTTCGTAAACTGGATTAGAACAGCCGCGACTATTTCGTTTCGGTGAGTCGAACAACTCAATTGAAAAAGCGAATTTCACGAGCCACTCGGTTACTCCGACTTCTCGTTTCGTGATAAATAAAAACAAGTCGATGATTTTCGTATATGTCCTTCGATCTCGAACCCGTCTTTCCAAGGCTGAGCAAACACGTCAGAGCAGGACCTCGAAACACAGCCGCTACGACGAGGATTTCGACCGGGCGTTGGAAAAACGACGTAGAAACCGATGGGCTAACAAGTTCAATGTGAATGACCCGCGTCTTCTTTTCTTCCTCTTTCTAATGTCCTCGAAGGACATCTAAAATCGCTCGTTCGTCGACTCGATCACCTTGAATCGCTAATTCCTGTTCTCGCGCGGACTTTGATCCGTTCTTGGCAAGATTCGACCGAAGACTCTTGCGAAACGCGGCATTCCGATTTATGTAACCATCCTGTACAGACACCTGCTTCAATCGGCGAATGATCCTGTGTATCTTGGCCATAATAATAAAGAGTAGCCGGCCGCTCCAACGTTCCGTACAATCCATTGCGAAGCGTTCTCGCGTTTATGCTAAACGATTTTCTTAACGAGCAGTTAATCGACCGGGCCGCAATGCTTCTCCTTCCAGTGCAACACCCGTGTTTGTAACACGGGATTTCTAGCTCGCAATTGCACCTTATTAATCTATATTCCACGTCTAGCAGACGTATCCACTTTCGTCCGATTTTACATCTGCCGATCAAGCCTCGGTCCAAAGTAGCAGAGTTCGGTTCCACTCGTTTAACTTTCGCACGAAAGACCGTACGATGATCGTTTGTTCTCCGTTCTGATCGATCGAACGTTGGAATAGAAGGAACCACGATCGACCACCATGCACGTGCCTGCTCGAAAGGCGGAGGGAAAGAAGAAGTCGCGTTGCGACACAGCGTCCTCAAGCTGGAACTGCAGAGTTTCCATTTCAGTTGCTGGTACGAAACGATTCGAAATTTCGCGCGATTCGTTGGACACGGAATTTTGAAAGGAGACAACCGCCGTTCACCGGCGCTGCCGATCTTCGCGATTGTGAATCGCGCGACCGGCGCGAACAGGGGGTGAGAAAGCGTCGACTCGCGAAACGCACGGTTGCAAAAAGCAAAATGGATCTATGTGTGCGCGCGGGACTCGATTCGCGAACCTTCCAACCAGTTGCTCAATCGATTTGTACACTTCAGCTCGCGGTTCGTTAAAGGCGAAGCATCCTGTTTTCGACTTTCCACGAACCACGCGTTCGCAATTCGTGCATCTAGACAGATACCTGTGCCCGTTCAGCGTCCTCCTTGTCCAAACTGTTAATAAATCCTGGAAATGCCTCGCGATTTGTTACCGAGAGTGTCTACGCGGCGAAGATTGTCTCTCGAGATACGCCAAGCGTAGAAGAGCGTCCTTTGAAAAGGTGTGACCTTTCTTCGTTTTTAACACATACGCAGTCACTAACGTCAATTCCCAACGTTCATCGTCCTTTTTCTGGCTCCCACCGACGCCAATTCCCATCATTCGCTGACCTTTTTCTGACCACCTCTCACGTGGACTAGCGTCGTTTATAATCCTTCTTTCGGTTTTAGTCGATGCCAAGTTCCGTCATTCCGAATTCTACTTTTCCTTTCCTTCCACGTCACGTAGAAAAACAATTTCTTACGCCGATATTTCCGAATAAATTTTATCTTCTCTACCTTCCTGGTAAACTTAGCTCCTAACCGAGCAAATTAGCGGAATATCGGATGAGCTAACGAGGACTTTGCCGCATAAAGGATTATCAGTGTTATCTTACGTCAGGACTTTCAACGTCGTATTGTCTGGCAATTTCTTACCGTCAGGTGTCGTCGCGAAACAAGTTCCGCTTCTGCGAAGTTTCTGCGAAACAGTACCGATTTCATAGCCACCCCAAGCTAAGATGCACGTCGCGATTAATGGTGGCAAGAAAGTTAGAAAATTAGTGGACATTGTAGATCGAAGGGAATCGCGGTAGAAAGTTCTCTAGATAGAAGATTACTTTTCACGATGCGAGGTAGCAAATTGCAAGGAGCGAAAGATTATCGGGCATCAAGAAAGTCGCGCATCGCGATCCTTTGGATCCGCGACCACTTAACGTTCTATGACCAACTTTTTCGCCTGGCATTATTACATTCTATCCGAGCTAAGCGTAGGAACTGGCCGAATTTCATTCCAATTGCTCGTTTCCGTTTTAAACTAGAAACGCATTGCTGGGAGAAGAGAATTCCGACGATTCGAAAAGGGAACAAGAACCTCGCGGCCTCGCGTATCGACGGTGAAGGTTCCAGTTTAAACATAAGTGGCTCTTTCGAAATACTCCGTTGACGCAAAAAATCAGGTCCTCGGTTCCCGCCTGTGACTACGCGTTACGCTCGTTACCATAAAAACCGGAGGGAAACTGAAAATCGTTCCGTTACCTCTTCGTTCCAAGTGGTAATTTTTAGCCGATTAAATCGCAACTGGAAAATCCACGCGTCCCGAGGTTAGCGTTAATCCGCGTCTAGTCGAGGGAACGTGTCGACGTTCGACCATTATTTGCCGACATTTAGCTGAACGATTGTGCTCGTACGGGTAACAACGGACTCGCGAGCTAACGGCGACTTTCAATTACGTTTTGCTTGTCATTCGCAAAAACACACCGAGCGAACGATATAATAATCGGTGACGAAATACCTTTCGCGTTTCATTTTTCCGATCATCGGTTTCGCCTCGAACTACCAGCCAATTAGAACCTGCCTTAAAACCTTTGACGTCACCGAAATTCCAAGATCATGGAAGGACGGATATCCTGGCAAGCGGTTGGCACTGAAAAACCATGAATATTAATCGCCTGTTTTCTGAGTCACTAGGCAGCCAAGGAAAATTCTCAAGCACACCCCCTTTTGAGTATTCCTTCTTTCTCTGCACATCGTATTTGGTATTAACGAAAGTGTTAATCGCGACACGGCTACGATAACCGAATAATTAGCTCGCTAAGCGATACGATCGGAAATGTACCTTGACCGTGAGCTCCTGTTTCGCAGCACCTGATGTCCGGCTGGCTGTTGGACTACAGTTACAAGTGTCAACCAGTGGACTACTCCCACAACCCATCTGCCCTTCGAATGGCCAACCTGTGTTGGTGGTACTTCATCAGTAAATTCACGGAGTTCGCTGACACGGTACGTACAACACCCCGATCGACGAGGAGAGCGAGGAAGAGATCGACCAGTTACGAAATATCGACGGAATCGACCGGGTTCTCTGTTTTACGAACTTCTTTCACCGTAGAAATCGACCACTGAAGCAGAAACAGAAGCTGCTTCGCGATAACTTTACACGGACTAGTCGATCCCTCGTTGCGATACTCGTTTTTCGTTGGCCGATCGGTTTGACTTAAGCGTTCAACAGTTCAGCGACCATGATCGTCTTGAAAGAGAGACGTCGCGATGTCAGCGATAGCATCGTCACGACCCGACTCGTCGTATCCTTTCTTGCGGAATGAAGTCCTTAAGCAAAGGCTAACTAACCTGCACGCGAATTACGTTCTATAGGCAAATGAGATTCTATCGAATACCGAACCACGACCAAATATTCCGATGAAGTAACTTACGTTTCAAGTTTGTCGGTTACAGTGTACAATAATACCTGCTTCTTGCGCCACGAAAATTTGAGATCGTCTAAAAACACGTGGCGTTGGATCACGCGGAACCACGAACCGTAACGAATCCTTATCAGACTTCTTGTCGAGCTAGTTGAAACGTAAGATTCGTTGGATAAAAATATCCTGCTACCAAAGGATTACACGAGGCACGGTAGACTGACAGGCGAAAGATATTTGACACGTGGTTACGAGCGAAGAAACATAAAGAGAAGCGAACATCTTAAATGTCGAAAGTTGAAAATTCTACGGATAGCAATGTCATCGAAGAATCGATACCTCGTGAATCAAAATGCGGTGAGACACGATGGTAGCACGTGCTATCGATCTTGACGATGCGATATTTTATATAGAAATTGTTCGGTGTCATAAGAGATATAGTAATAATAAAAATATATAAATATATAGATATAAATCCAAGACGCAACGCAAACTTCTCGCGGGAAATTATGGTCATCGTAAGTTACGCTAAAAGCGTATGAAACAGTCGTTTATGGCTGGAATTGACGAAGAGTCGAATACTAGTCGCTGTTTTACCTGCCTTTCGCGTTTTATAAGAAATAACGCTATTAGAAATTACTTCATCGATAGCTTCTCATTGACAGTAATATCACGCTCTAACTCATATTACGAACTTTCAGATATTCTTCATTCTGCGCAAGAAGGATAGTCAAGTGACGTTCTTGCATCTGTACCATCACTCTTTGACACCTCTGGAGACATGGATCTGCGTGAAATTCATCGCTGGAGGACACGGTACATTGGGAAACCTTATAAACAACGCGGTACACGTGATAATGTACTTGTATTATATGGTGTCCGCCATGGGACCGGAATACCAAAAATATTTATGGTGGAAGAAGCACCTCACTTCCGTCCAGTTGGTAGGTTCACGAAGTTTCATTTGCGAAAAATAACCCCGGCAAATATGAATATATTTGCTACTAGGCGATATCACGAAACTGCCGATTCCATTCACTCGTCTATAAGTATATATGACTTTCTAGTTACTTTTTCGACGCAGGCGTAGCGCTACGAGTTACCTATCGCCACTTCTGAAACAGAAAGTAACGGAAAAGTTATTCTTGCTTCTTGTCATCTCTTTGTGCCGATCTTTTTGTCAACGGTATCAACAAATAGCGCGAGCAAACAATGGTCATCCATTACAAATGCAATCGATGCGCATAATCGCATCCTTTTTATATGAAGCACCACAGACGAATTCTTGCCTCGGAACAATGCGAATTATTTCGAAGGAAACAGATACCCGACCCTGCAGTATAAATATTTCTATTCGATAGAAATCAGAGCGTTTCGTTTACTTCTAACAAGAGGAGTATCTGTGACACAGTTCCCGAGCGATCACGAAGAGACGCATAGACACGCAACGTTTTGCATCGGCGGTCAATAAGTGGCAGAAAAATCTCCGCGATTCCGATCGCGTGTGAGCTTCGACTAGAACCCCGCTAATAGGCGTGTTACAACGAATAACCGTGATAGGACTGCTTTCGATACACGCGACACCGTGTTGTAACGCTGTGTGTACAAGTAACTGGGCCTTACCACGCCGAAACGAATGCGTTTTAACTTTGCGGTCGCCAAGTCGCGAAACTCGCAACGGTATCCTCCGTATAAGCGGAGACGCCCCTGACGATTGACAACCCGCCACGCTTCGTTCCACCGCGACCACGCTCGTGCAGGCAAAAGGTGCGCGAGCGCAAAGCGAAAGACGCAAAGATCGGAGAAGGAGAAATTGAAAGAGAATCAGGGAAAAAGGAAGATTTCCAAGCAACGATTAACACGGAAAGAAAAAGAAAGAGAAGGGAAGAAAGACGATACGTCTAAGAAGATTAGTGGAAGAAAGCGAGTATGGATGCAGCGTTGCTTCAGCTGAACACGTGACCGTGTTGGAATCGCGCAATAAGCAGACAGACACCGATATCGAATACTTTTTAGAGCGAGATTCGCGATACCTTCTTCTTGCACAACGCGCGTGTTATAGCCCGGTTGGATAATAATCTGCATCGATAAAAGTGAGCGGAGCCGCGACACACGTCGAATGCAACGTGAGCGCGGCTCGCAGGGTGCATCGGAGTGCAAATGCACTGGAAACAAACATTTCGCGAATCTACCGCGTGGCTTTTAATTGGACAAACCGCGCGCCGGCGTGGCGCTGCCGCGACTCGCGCAATCCAGCAACCGGAGAAAGAGAGCCAGTGATCAATGGACACTGTTCGAGTTGAATTATTGCGAGTCATTTGTACCGCGTAGTCGCACCACTTGCAACACCGGTCATGCACGCCTCGATAATTTGGGACATAACCTCAAACGTATCCTTAAACCTTCCGAGCGTTTATCGAGGTGGGACAATGAGACTACTCGATTAATTCGGCCTTTTAACACGAGGAACAACCTTTGCTCGACACACAGAAACGAGGTGTTGCAACAGAGATCGTTAAACGCTCGTTACCGGTCCCGGCGACAATTCTCGTTATACCGTATACGATTTCGCCGAAAGATTCGAAATGAAAATCCTCGTGGAGCGTTTCTACCGTGTCCCATCGAGATTGCGTTGACGTTAATCGACGGGGAATCGAAAGTGGCTGCTGCTGATTCGACGAATTTCGGCGAAGAGAAGCCCGAGAAAGAGCCATATCTGGCATGGGGTCGATGCCGGCGACGTCAGCGTCTCCGATGAATTCTGGGCCATCGTTGGCCACCCGTGCAAGCCTCCGAACAAAATTTCACGCAAATACGTGGTAGGGGTGAGGGAAAGTGAAAAGTACAACGTTGGGTAACGTTGCAGGCTGACTTGCTTTGGCCGGACTCGACCGACTACGTCGCGGTGGCGCAACAATTTGGCATTCCGATATGCCGTATAACACCGTGCCACCACCACCACCACCACCACCATCACCACCACCAGCTACCGCCATCGCCATCGCCATCGCCGTCGGCCGCTGTACTACTACTAACCTGTTGCATGCCTGCAAAGTCTCACCTATATCTCGCTTGCCTACCTCGCTTTATCTCGCAAGACCCATTGATTTCCCGAACGACCGCACGCAGATTGTTTAAAGGACAACTCCTGCTACTGTCGCCCGTTTACATTCGCGGTAATGGATCTTCTCGTGGATGTTCCGCAACAGCTTGTTATTTAGAACCACGCGAGGCTGGGGTCAGCCTCTAGTCGCTTCTCGGTTCTTCGCCGAACGTTCCAGATGACAAATCTTTCCTTTCCACTCGCATATAATATTCCACTCGAATATTCCAAATGCAAACGACGCAACGATGAGTCGGGCATTTTTATCGCGTTTCATTCTACCTGATTTTCCCTTTCTTTCCGTGATATTCTCACAGGTGACTCAGATCCTTTTGCTTAACCGAAACGAACGGTAGGTAACTGGCATTTTAGCAATTACTTTGTTCCGCGAGCGCGATACGATTACATATCTCGCGCTACCAACTACAGTTTTACTTTCCACGGATTAATCGGTAACGAAGGCTATCCCCCCGTTGCGCCACATTGTTGCCCAGAATTTTGTCCGATCGAACACGGTCGTGCACGTTGCGCGAAATATTGCCGATTACCCCTTGCGCCATTATCCTGGTCATAAATAACGTATAGTCCATTAATTTGACGGTGGCGAATAGCTCGGGTATCGTCGTGGCATAATTCCAGTTGCGACACCTTACGCTTTTCCTGCAAGGAGAAAGGCAGTAGCGTTTCCAACCTACAACCGCTTCTCTGATATCGCCAAATTTCGAGCCATCGTTATCCTAAGTTTAAAACGATTCGGACCAGTCGCGGATCGCGGATCGAAAAATCGTGTACGCGATTGACTCACCGTTTACGCGATTTAATACATCGTCGTGTTTGCAGGTGCAATTCTTCCTGGTGTTCGTGCACAGCACTCAAGCCCTGGTCTTCGACTGCGGCTACCCGAAGCTGGTAGCAGCGCTCCTTCTACTTCATTCCACCATCTTCTTTATCCTCTTCTCGGACTTCTACCGACGAGCGTACAACAAGGTCAGGACGAAGAAGGAGCTGAAAGCCGAATAAACCAACGACGTTGTCGCGCATTATTCCAAATTTGCCTGCGATACGCTCCAACGCGTCGACCTCTCGGCCGCGCATGCACGACCGACAATCACGAATCGATCAAAGAGGAAATCGTCATCGAATCTTTCTGACGCCATCATTTTCCAATCTGAATACGTGCAACTTTACGTTTTATCTTAGTTTAAAAATGATGACAGAATGTTACGCTAGTAATGTTAGCGAATTTACGATCGCGCGCTATCGGTCGCGATGGCAATCCGATTGGACGACGATTCGTGAGTTGGATCGTCTGGAGGATCGAGACCGATTGTTCGATTAGGGTGGAGCTTACAGATTCCTTCCGTATGGAAGAGGATTTCACTTGTTATCCCTCGTATCCTCCGTAGGGCATCTCAGGTCTCGCGAACAGCTCGGACCAGGGCTTCCGAAGCACTCGTTCTGAAACAAAATTTCCACCCATTATTCGAGGTGGTAATTTTGATTCTTAAAATTAACCTACTTACATTCAACGGACCAAGAATTTTCGGTAAAATCAGCCGAGATCGCTGCGTTCACCTCGGTTTATCTTGACGCGAAAAAGTGCATCGAAAACCCGGCATCGACGTAACTTTGTACATCGATCGGTCCTTGGTGTCGTTAATTTAGCGCTCCTTTTTTTACTCTAGGTGTTACGCATCGTCGAACCTGTAATTAAGATTACTGTAAATATAGTAGTCCTAGTACGCGCCACGGGATATCATTCCCGCGATTCTATTTAACACGCTGCGTGTATTGAGCCAATTACGCGACACGGAGAACGTGGAACACGTTTAAAGTAAATCTCTTACGATTATCGAACAGGAAAAAGGTTTATCCGGCCAGGTGGAAAGTGGACGTCTAATTTAACAAATTGTTCCGTGTAATTTCAATGGCTCTATTTCGCGAACATCCAAGCTCAATCTTTTATTTACATCTATTTATATATTTCTTTTTTATATCGTGTACTTTCGAGTGTTTAAAGTAACCCCGTAAACAGTAAGTAAACACGCACACGCCGTTGCACCATACACGAGGACAGAGATCTATACGACTACCAATCAAAAACGATATCAATTCCCATATCCGTGTCACTGGCCTACAAACACGTTACACGATACACACGCGATAATCTGAAAAATTCTCCTCGCGAGACGAGGAGAAAAGCTGTCGAATCGATAGACGTACGAATCGAATTTCGCAGTCATTGTTTTAGTATTGTATATGAAATCACAAAATTCTACACCTAGCGTTGTGGAAACCTTTGCCCGATATAACATTGTCACGTAAAGGTTAAACGTTGGAAGATTTATATTATCGAAGAGAAACAATCATCGTCCAACTGCGATAATATGAAATTTGTAATTAATTCTGACCCGATGGGAACTTGTACGGTGTTTGACAACGAAGGACGGACGTCAAATCTATAGGGGGTTGAATATTACTCACTTGAATCACATTTTTTTTACGAGCCAAGTCCCTCTTGCAAGCATGTGCAAAGCTTTGACTAGAAGCCAACCGAATACAGACACTTTCTGTTTTATCGATTCTCCTATTACGCCCCTTCCAGAGGGATGGGCAGAGATGCTCATCTGTGGTTCTAGGCGGCAAAAATGAATCTGTCCACTAGCAATACGATAATTTTTTTTAGGAATTTATCATTGAACCTCATCCTACGGTTGTAATTTATTTAGTGTGCACCGCGCATGATAAAACCCTTTTGTAAATATGTAATTCTTTTATTTTTTTGTAATATGACAAATAAATGTTATTAAGTTACTTGCAAAGTACAATCTATTTAAAACGGTAAGATAATGTCATTCTATGCACCCTCATATATAAACAAACAAAATAGACGGCAATTGGAAAACTAGTAGGAAAAATAAAGTTTGAAACTATACATCGAAAAACATAAAACTATTTTAATAACAATTGATTTGTACAGAAAGGTGAAGAAGTAACGTTATTTATCCAATTGAAGACCAAATGTTAAAATTGTATTACGCATATGGGAAACCATATTTAATGTATTTTATGCAAAACCTGATAATGATAACAGTAACAACAATAATATTTACACTTTTCTACTAATATACACCTTACATTCTTTATTATGATAACTTTCACAATATTAAACTCCATATATACATATTCTAGATCTAAAAACTTTGGGTAATATAAAATCTAAGCTGCAATTGCTTTCTCGGCATTCTTCTTTGCTTGTTCTCTGAGTAGAAGCCTGCGCTCTCTTTCGTATTCTTTCATTCTTAAAACATGGCTGTAACAAATATAAATTATAATTGAACAATATTCATAATAAATATCAAATAAGAATAATTTACTAATATCATTCTATGAAAACTTACTCGTCGAATTGACATTTATGATATTTGTGTGTCTCTTCCACGCAACGCTGTACAAAAGGATATTCTTTCATATAACAATATTGATACTCTAAGTAAAGATGCGAACAATAATCTCTCTTTCTCTTTGGAACTTTTGCAGCTATCAAAACTTCTTCGGGTACAGGCATAACTAAAAATTAACATTCACAGTTAAGTACAATACATATTGAACTACCCATAAATTATTTTTAATAATAATTTATATCCTTTACATTCAGATACGAGTATTATATGGACAGGATGTACCATCAGAATTATTTAACAATCGAAAGTTTTACATGTATGATTATGTCATTGATAGAGTATTTATAATACGAGTAGAAAAAAGTACACAAGTTTTAAACAAAATGACATAATAAAATAATAACGGAAAATTAATAATTACGTGAAACTGTTTTAACGACATATATATACATATATATATATATATATAAGTTATATTAGTATAAAAATATAAGACTAGAATATATAGAATATAAGTATGCACATATAAGGTTAGGTTAAAATACTTGCCTCTTTTTTTACGTTCACCCGAAAATCCAAAATGCGGATCAAAATGCGGGACATCACCTACTGGATAAGGATCGCTACTAAACATTTTCTGGAACGTGTTACCCATTTTATTATTGTTACAGAGCTATTGCGAAAAAATAATGTATATCCAAAAAGAAATGGGTTCTACAGAGCACAATACTGACATCTAGTGATAATACTGTACTATTAATGCTACGTAATTTAACGTAAAATGTACATAAGAACCCATTAAACTGAATAAAATTCTAATACAATATACAAGAAATGTTTTCTCTTCAACATAAAATTGTTTTATACGAAGAAAAAATTTACACATATTACCATAATTATCTAAATACGTAATTTATTGAAATTTCACTGAAATAAACATACATGTGCATTAGAAGTAGTCTCAGAAGTGATTGATATCATACAATATATTTATAGAATCGCTTCAAGGTAATGTAATAATTTTATTTTGACAGATCAAGGTCATGTTCAAATAATAATGCATTTGTGTAGTACATATTTTCTTATCAGCTTAACAAACTGTCTCTATAATCTTATACTTACAGCAATATAAAACATTTGTTTCGATCGATTTACTTCTAGAAATAATATGGAAAGTATTTTAATCATCTTCTTCTTCCATTGCTTCAGGCATTGTGCTTCCTACAACGATAAATATAAAGTTCTTTCGCATTTAATAACATGAAAATATAGAAAGCACTGCACTTGCATATTTTAATTACTAACCATTTTGCAATCTTTCTTCGCTAGGCATGTGTCCAGCTTGAAGCAATTTACTAAGACGTTGTACTTCCTCGAGGGAAGAAGCATTTGTAATAGCTTCCCTAATTTTGTTACGTTCTTCAGGAGTTGTTAGTGGTTTATCTGTAGACATACCAGAAGTTTGTGTTTTTACTTTCTTGGCAATTTCACGAACCATTTCTTTTCCTTTTTTACTCCTGAAGTATTCAATGGCAGCTTCACGTTCTTTCATCTTAATTTTTCTAAAGTCTAAAAGCCTCAACTGTGGAAATCTATATACTACATATTGTCTGTACTGGGGCTTTGCAGAAACTGGATTTTGTAACAAACAAAGATTTGTTAAATTTTTTAACTGCGTCAGTGGTTCCAAATCGCCAAGCTCTTGAATCATATTTCCAGTCAACATAAGGGTTTCCAAATTTGGAATACAGTGTTCTAATCCTTCGCCAATTCTGACAATGCGATTATTATTGAAAAATAGAGTTTTGATTCTTTTTAGTAGAGGAAATCCATCCAATTTTCTGATATCATTGTCAGAAAAATCAATGGTATCAAATTGATCCTGAAAAAATATCGTTTTTACACTTTGACATTTTGACAAAATGACATAATCTATTAATATTCTAAAAATTGAAATAACTAGCAGCTAACACCAATAACAATTACCATTACATAGATAAGACTTGTGCAACACGAAAAAAGACAAACATATTTTAAGAACAATAAAATACAAAGACTTATCAACTACGATACTAACTAGAGTTGCACCCAAGTTCTCAATTGTGGGTATTTTATATCCTGTAATAACAGAAATACAAAAGCGTTAAACATTGAAGAATAGGTATCAATTTTTAGGTTATATCTGGCAAATGTACTTTGTTTACAAACCTCTAAGATCCAGTTCTCGATCTTTCACGGGATTAATGTACTGCATAGATTGTTGGATTAAATCTGGCGTTAATTTAACCATTGTTTTACAATACTGTTAACTACAATTGTTTCAAAATTTAGCGTACCACAAATCTTCAACAATCACAACAATTTTTCCGTTAAGGTTAGAATTGGAATTTTACGATTGGTAAACTCGATGACCAATCAAAACGCAGCTTAGGGTAACCAATAGTCTTTCAAGTTTTTAATAATACTAAACTTTACATGAATTATTTTATCTGTATCATATTAAAATATCTTTTAATGATATAATATCTTTTAAATACGATTTAAAAATAATATACATAATTTATAAATAAAGCAGGTAACACAAGTCAGTCTTAAAATAAATGTTTAATATTAATCCTATTTTTCAGTAAGAGGTAAAAAGTAAGACGACTAGAAAGAAGAAACGATGAAGTAACAACAAAGTACTCGAGTATAAAAATCTTTTAAACGGACGAGGAAGAACATTGACAAAACCGAGATTTATTATTGAAAAAAACGACTTTCGCAAATATGCATAACGAAACCAAGCCTGTCACGATCATCAATTTATCTTTCTCGCAATAAGAAGTTATCTTTTTGCTGAGGACAGATATTTAAAGTTTAATGAATACGAAATTCAATAAATGTAAAGTTGGAAAAATTTACTCGTATTACTAATCGCGTCTGTTATTTACTCAAAGATAATTCAAGGTTACGACACAAACAAAGAATACTTACATGTTTAACAATTCTTTGAACCACTCGCTGTATTTATGCTCACTGCAGTGGAACATCATTATCCGTACACCGATTATGCAAATTTCGGTTATACAAATGACCGATTACCCGAATGTAGAAAGTGTATTCTGCGTTAGAATGGGTAGAACATGATCAAATAATCAACATTGTACGCGTGTCTAGTATGAATGCGATCTGAATATTAAAAGTTTGCGTTATTCGAGTTTTCGATATCAGTGGGAATCAAAGTTCACGATTATGACGTTCATCTTAAATTATAAATTATGATCGATTCAAATTACGATATGAGAAAGTTTAAGTGCGTCGTAAAAAGTTGTGGGCAAATTTGATCATCTAATTTCAGTTTTTGTCTTCAATCTCGAGGCGAAATAAAAGCAAAGCGGGTGAAACAATACCACCACTCCGAAGAGTTCTCTATTGTTTGAATCGAAACAACCACGTTTCAAATTTAATTCCTTTCTACTGGCGAATATCCAAATACTATATTAAAAATATGTACAAACTGAGCATGCACCATTTCTCGGAATAACTACGCAGTCGTCGCTGTAGATTTTCCTAAAATACGTTATGGCACCGTGCGTGCGTATTTTATCGTAAGATCAATGAAAAAATACAAATTTTTCTATAAATGAAATATGTCCATAAATAGTATCTTTTCATAACGAGGATATATCGGAAGATCATAGAATTTCGCGATTCCTATTCTGCAAATCAGAGAAAACAGCATAAATTGTAAGTAGTAAATACTAATCTCGCATTTACTATCGTACAAAATCAGAATTTCTTCAATGCATATGCGTATGATCGTTTGAATAAGTGGTAAATCAACGTTACAACTTTTTGCGATCGTAAATTAAAGCATAATAGCCTTGTAAGTACTAATAAAGACGCGATTAAAGAAATAAATGAATATTTAATATTCTTCGAGCTAAGAAGTCACGACAATTGCGACAAAATAGTCTAATTATATATGACAAAAATTACATACTAAGTACAACAGAATACGTTTAACTTGTTATGTAGCAGTCTTTATAACAACTAAAACAATGCTAAGTGTCAGGGAGTGATTAATTAAATCACTGATCGTGTACACGATTGACAGATTTCGAAGATTATCAATTAAAATAAAAAAAGAAAAAAGAAACACGATTTAAGTAGAACTGTAAAAGATAAATTAGATGCGAAACAATAGCAAGGACGCAATGCATACTGAACGAAACAATTTAACCTTGTGACCTCCATTAATGTGGCCTACGGTTCATTAACATTAGCGTGTACATCAGGTAATTGATTCTACATTATATATAATACTATGCATAAATGTATGTAGACTGTACGTATGCGTCATTTGCATTCAATAATGTTGCCTCAAGCGAATTCGGAGAATGGTAGAGAAATCGTATAATTACCCCAATCTGTTGCTCTGAAGCAAATGAAATGTTATAATTAATTTAAAGCTAGAGAACACGATTGCGACACCTAAGTATCTTTTCAGTTATTAACCCCTTGACCGTTGCGATTCATTATTCAAAGTTTATTCAAAGGTAGTGTTAAATTTGCTTTGGAACAGATCGAGATATGTAGATACGTAAACTGAAAGTCGATGAATACGATGAATGAATTTCATGTCTAACATAATACGCTAATCAAGATATACGACATAAACACTTATATGTACAAGAAATTGGATAATTTGACATATTCGCTACGTCAATCGTGGTACACGTGTAATGTACCATGTAATAGGTTATTATAAATTATGCCAATGCGATGAATCAGGATAAACCAAATCAAATTTGTTACATTTCTCGATTTTTCCCGGGCATTAATCGCTCGGTTCATAACATTGTACATCGCTATACAACAGGAGTGATTTCCACGTCGTATTAAACTCGATAACAATTCGTATCATCGTTTATATTCATCTTAATTGATAAACGAAACTTCACCTAAGAATGGTATTTTTCCGACGTTTGACGTCATGGAATGTAAAATTAAGTAGGCTAGCACATCAGCCAACGATAACCGCGAATATGTTAAAAATCTCTTTTTCGCCAGTTGTCGCGCAAATTTGTTCGAACTTATTTTTTTCTATCGCGAATACCTGCCTATCATGAATAACTTTTTTAGTCTCGCCATTCTTGCCAAACAAGCGTGACGGAAACGTGCAATTTACCAGAGTTTGACATTGGGGCAAACGTATATTTGGAAACCCTTAGAGGTTTCGTTGAATTTTCTGGTATTTCCTTAATTTTCCAAACCTTGCTTGTTTCCCGCCTTTCCTGAACACCAGACACAACAAATCGGTGCAAACTGTCGCGAATGCAATTAAGTATTCTTTTTATCAATGAATATGGTGATTTGTTCAAGAATATTGCATCCTATTACGTCAACATACCACCCATTGTATTGTAATATGTAACAACATGTAACACGTACAAAATATGTAGGGAATTTTTATTTCAATTCTACGTGTTAGTGGAATGAAGTGGACAGTATCGTTTGTTGGACTTTGAAAAACACACGTAAAAACTTTGCGTGGTAAAAGACGATTTGAAACAGCGAGTGTAAGAGTGCAAACATTGTTACGATTAGGATTCGTAAGTTCCACTATCGCGTGGGATTCGAATTAAAATAATCTGTAAAAATATTCATAATTATGATTCACGCAAGCTATGCAAAATTTCCTTGGAATGTAGGCGATATTTTACGCAGAAAAGTTCGGTTTCGATGACACGACCTTTCAATTTTCGATTTGCTTAAGTATATGCGCCGATTATATCATTTCACACGTAACTACGTAATATCGGACTTAAACTGAACGGAACGGAGTAGGGGAATGAAAAATTACGCATATCGTTTCGCAGTTAAAAGAGATCTGTATGCAAATTCGTTACGCATATGAGTAACGAAACGCAGAACAACAGGGAAGCCCGGTAAAACATGCATCGCGAAGACGTCGAATAGCACAATTAATAAAATTAAGAGAAAAAGGAAAACTCGTATTATACATATGGAATTAAATATCAATCAAGTGTTTGAACACGAAAATGAAAGAAACTGTATACTTGGATCGGTGAAGTAGAAAACATTGGCCTGTGATGGTTTATACGATATAACACGGTGTATACGTCATGTATGAAATAAAATAATTATGAATGAAATGGCCTTTGTCTATTTCAAGTGCACACTACGCAAACAAGATATATACACTTGCGTTCAATGATAGGTAAATAACAAACACGTGTTCGACGATACAAGGGCATTCGGGGTTTCCGAACTCGTAGAATTACCACTATCCACGAGATATTAAAATTAAATGTCAAACACATGACAGGCGTGTCATTAATATAAATGAACGTTTCGGAATAACAAATTGTTAGGAATCCAAGATGTGCGCGAAATAATCGTGAAGAGCATAGATACCTAGGTATGTCCTCGATATCGCTGAGACACCAATTAATGTTACATTAAAAGTAACAGCGTTCGATTCCCCGGTAAAAGAAAAAAAAAAGAAAAAGAAAACCCTATAGAAACATTAAAACGCGTATGTACGATGATTTTTTAGACATCTTTAACACTAGGTTTACGGACGTTTTTTGTGTACCTATCTTTATGGAGACTCGTCAGCTTTACGGGTAAATAAAACCACGTATTTTCTTCAAAAGATGATCGTGAGTTTAATTTAAAAACAATTACAATATCAACAACTTTAATATAAGTTGATTAAGTCTATTAATATTTTATAATTGGAGTAATCCACCCGTCAAATTGACGGGTCCCGTAAACCTAGTGTTAACTAAGCAATTTCATACGTAAACGTTAAAAGTTATACATAAATTCGGCTGTCTCGAGTGAGGCCATCGTTCGCCGATGTATCGATATTGCTAAAGTTAAAGAGGCAACGGCAGGGTACAAAGGCAAATAAAACTCGAAATAAAATGCTGCATCATTCAGGATCACGAAGATGACTTTACTTTTATCGACGTTGATCCGTACATGAATTAGCGCGTTACAAAACGATCACGAACGGCAAGCCGAGAAAAAAAATTCCTTTTACAAAGGCCAGGAACATTTTTAGGAAATACGTCATCGTGTCGCGTTTTATTTCGATAGTCCCACATTTCTACGTGTTTGCTTCACTGAGATCGAGTTTTAATGGATCGCCAGAGGTCACCATTTTCTCTTTTCTTTCTTGGCACCTGATCAGCTCGGCATATACGTAAACGACTTGTCGCCCGAAAACAAAGCGACATTCATTCCGACGATCGGTCTAAAAATACACCCGGGTTCGACCTATCGAACGAGTTTAGATTCCATTTCGTCTCTTACGTATTTTCAAATTTATTTAAATAAACCCGCGCGTGTGTAAATAACGATGCTCGTCTATGACGTAAACCGTAAAACATTTAAATCCACATAAACCACAAACGCGTTTCAAGTTCGCGTTTGATTTACTCCTAATACGATCTTCGAGTCTCTGCTAAGATTTTTAAACGCTTCGATTATCACATTTTTTATTCCTGCACTCGTGTTTGACACTTCGATCAATTTTCACGACTGATCGCTATACGGTGATCGATATATTCAAATTCGATTGCTCCTCGTGTAATGGAGATCGTTATTAACAAATCTGGAATGTACAAATTTCGCTTCCATTTCGATCGTTTGAACGATGAAAAAATATTGCCGAACACTCTAGTACAAGGTGTTGCGAGTCTCCCCGGCTATTCTAAAAAATTAGCTATCGTTCTACGAATAGTTTACGCAGTATAAATATCGTACTGGTAGTTTTACTCATTACAGTGAAGAAATATGTACAGTACGCGACAAAATGACAGCACTACTGCGATTTTCACTGTTCCTCGAGTAACTTCGAACTGGTTTAAATGGGGCTTGATTTTGCGAAGAAAATGATAAAGATACGGAAAAAAAATTACCATGTTCGAAAAATTTCCTACTTATTCGCTGCCAGTCATTTTCAAGAAACGAGATCTCGTCGATCCGCGTTATAATTTCGTCGCACCCATTTTTCGCCTAAAACAAAAAGAAATGTAAAGTGTAATTAATATTCCTCTGTATTATTAAGGGCTGACTGTGCGAGTGCGTATACAACATATGCATACATTATATCGGTTGGAAGGAGTAACGAAAACGATAAATCGCGCTATTATTTTGTCGCGTACTGTACCACGAAGCCGGAAAAACATCGATTCTTTGTCTAAGCGATACCAGAGCTCTAACTCAAATAGGAAAAGATGACTTGAAAAAATACCGATCGAGCGGTTGGAATTGCTAGCGTAAATAGCCTGTTTCGTGCCCGTGATCGTTAGAGGCCAGTCTCGTACAATCCCAGCTAACGTTTCAAACTCTTTCGTGCGAACAATCGGTCGAGCTGCTCGTAAAACTAAAGTACTCTGGCTACCCGAATCGCAGTCGGATGGTCGTGTCCCTAGAATCCCAGGCTGAATACCGTACAGCTAAGGCAAGAACGATCCGCGGTGGTACCGATGCCGATAGCTGCCAGAACGATCGAACAATTCGCTCTAACGACGGAAATGTCCGGTGCAGTTTGCTTTATGTACACTTTTTGCCAGACCGATGCAACAGGTTCGCGGTTAAAACGATGAAATCGGGGAACGGCGAGAAATATTCCGCAGGCGAATTCGAAATAGAATGATTGTTTAATCGGATAGCGCAAAAGAAAATGAACTTCGATATACTCGATCTGGGAAAGACGTAAGCAAACAATTTATATAATTGCAACGAGTTGCTTACACGCTTCATATTCTGATATAATTCTCGCTATTTAGCTCGTTTGTAAACAAAAAAAAGAAAATGTCATAACAGAAGAGCGTAATCGTGAAGAATAACGCGAGATTTCTTCTCCGGCTAGTTACACATTAGGAGATTATGCAACCAACTCCAAGGTTTACAGTTCTTTGCACGGAGCCTCGCAAATGCGTCTCGGGATGACCGCGAGATGAATTACTTAAATTCCGACGAAAAGAGAAGAAACGCGCGAACGCGGGGTTTCCTGGAGACACGGGAAGCAAGAACCAGTGGAGAAGACGTTCGTGCTGGTTCTCGAGAGAACCAGAGCGAACCGAATCACGAAGAGGTTGGTGGAGTCGAAGCAAGAGATGCGGGAAAGAAGAAAAATTGACACGACCGGCAGAGCCGAAAGCCTTCACGCTTGTTCCTCCGCGTGGAGAGACCACCCAGCCTCGGAAATCGAGTCGCACACGACGGTAAATTATATGAAGAAAGAACTAATGGCGGCCGATCGCGAGTTCCGTGGATGCGGGTGGCTCGCGCGCTTATCGAATACCAATTATCATTGGCCGTGCACCGTGACTGGTAATCGAATGAATAATTTCGCGTGCGATCTGTCGTTGCTGCACGCTACCTCTGCGTTATACGGTAAGACACCTACATGGTGGAAAAAAATCAAGATTCCCACAGGTTAACTTAAAAAAATGGAAATCGTGTCACGGGTCGAAGGGTTGAAATTTCCGCAGAAAGGGGTGTTTTCGTTCGGTATCCGAGTACGGATCGTGGAACGTTTTTCACAGCACCGCGAGATCGTTAGAAACGCGACAATAGTAGAAAAAGAGAAATACGACGCGTGACCTTGCATTACGTATCGGGAAAGGATGCGAGGAACAGATAGAGCTGGAAATATCGCGTGTTAATTTTAAATCGAATAAACAGTATAGAAGCATTTTGTTAACATGTTTAATGAGAAACGTCCGACGAATCGTAAGCATTTTCCATAGTCAAAGACATTCGAAAAGCTCCGAGTGCGTGTAAAACACCATTGTAAAACACCACTCGCATACTGAACGACCTCTGGTTGGAAATAATCACGCATTGCCGGACAATTTAGCGGTTGCGAGAGAAAAGTGAAAATAGTAGACGTGGGATTATCGCGTTACAAAGTTCGGATATGCGAACGCTGGTTACCTGTTTGACGTAGCAGAGGCCATCGTACCTGCTCGAGCGTGGAAGGCCTTCAAGGTTAAATGTAGTCCACCTTACAGACCATTTTTACTCGAGTCGTTCACCGTACGATAATTCGCGTATGATAATCTCTTGAAAATAAAAGTACAAACTCATCGACCTAGCGCAATGGGTCAAGTACATTTTAACATACAATAAGAGCTCGTTATGTTGTTCGTGTCATAGTGTTAACGTTGCAGAGGTAAATCGGCTAAGTTGCCGACAAATATCATGGAAGAACGATGAACATAGTTGTATAGGTGGAAGGTAAGAGCTTCAGCAGCACGGCTTCCAGCATCGTCGTCGTCGTCGCCAGAGGGTCACTGAACGTGCAACAAAAGGCAAGGTCCTTCTTCTCGGACGCGAGAGAGAGATATTCAATAGCAAATATCCAGAGATGGAGAAAGGACGACAGATCTCGTACGTTATTAGACGAGTTCTGAAACCTTGGATACTTCCGCATAGTACTTATCCACCGTGGATCTTGCGTCCGATTAATCATTCAAATTGATCCATGACGCATATACCGTGTAAATATATGCACGAAGTATTCGAACACCTAATTTACGGCCTGACATATTGTCAGGCAAGAATAGAATAAATGAAAGTATTCTGCCGAGTTTGAATGCAGCTATCGCGAATCTAGAGACGGATTCGTAACCTTTGGATGTTAAGAACAAGGCGTGGTAATAGAAAATACGTCGATGGAAAACTGGCGTAACTAATAGAGCTTATTAATATTTGCAGAGTGGTGATAATCAACTGCGAGACGACATTTTAATAGATCTGTTACGTTGATTTTTCATAAGTTGTTTATGTATAATGGTAACGCTGTGACGTTATGAATACGAATACGAGACGGGCGCAAAACGGCAAGTTTCGAGTAACCCCCGGGCAAAACGCGGGAAAGAAAGTTCTTAAGGTCGATGGCATTTCGTTTGGCGAATGTAACGCGCGTTAAGCTCGTTTGCAATTCTGTTTTTACATTATTGTCTAATCCGTTCTATAAACACATCTGTCATCTTATTGATTTACAAATTTCCGTCGAAATTCAAATTCTTCGCGGACATTATTTGTCTTTAACTATTCGTTACGTTGTCAAACATGTCATGCGACATCGAAGCTCGAGACTCGGGAAATTAGTAGGAACATCGCGAAAAGAAACGTATTCTGAGATGATTCTATACAAAGTTCTCGCGCAGAGTATCCTATTGGCTCGGAAATTCGCTGCGAAACGAAAATACTCGCGATATGGTTGTATACCGATCGAATCGCCGCGTCGCGAACATTTCGCAGGTTCGGATGCAAGGAAACGCGAACATCCCGAAGAGATCACGCGTATTTCTTTAACCGTTAAAGTTCCGCTACTTAACGCGGAATTCGATGATGTAAGTGATTGCCTCCTGAAAAATACTTTCGTCGTTTCGTTGATACTTTACCGTTAACCAGCCTTGGGCGATTCCCGAGTTTCGGGTTTAAGGAGAGAAAATTTTACGACCGAGATAATCTCAAATAAGAGCGATTTTGCTTTCGATGTTTATCACGGACTAATTACCGTCTGGGTTCCGATTTTAATCACCGCTGCATTGGCTAATTATCGCTCCCATCGTGATCATTGTCAACATTAAAATTCAAATCCAAGCAAAGAGCCAAAAGGTCTCGCTATTAACCAGCAGTAGTTAATATATACATATGATGAACCAACTGTCATTAACATAAATTGATAAATGTTACACCACTGGATACGTCAAGTTCTATGAATATTTCAGTGTTGACACGGCTGCGATGTATCCAACTGTGGTGCGATATGCATTAAAAGCTACGTCACAAACAACGTATACCGAAAATTCGTGGAGGAACTTTGTCCTGAAAACATTCGCATTGTGCGCGGGAGTTGCGTAATTGAGAGGTGCTCGAGCATCGTGCTCGGATGCATGGTTGAAAAAATGAAAAAACTCTGGATCAACATGCACAGCCGAGCCTGTCACTGTCCGAGTCTCGTCAAAGCTTCGCTGCACACCGACCAACCATTAATTAGCTGCTGAAAAAATTTCAATTCGCACGAGTTGAACTATTTCAAAGAAATATAAGTATTCCCTTTAAACTTCCTCAACACGTTGACTGACACGGTAGTTACCAGTGACAGGTGCCCTCCTCAGTGAGGTTCATGATGAACACTAGTGACATCTTCTAAATTTATATATTCCTTGAGAATGTGAACAACGTAAGTAATTAGAAAACTAAGAATAACAGAAATTTAATCGTGGTCCGTTGAACTTGTCGTGTAAAAAGTGCGTGAAAGGCAACGCATCAACGTTCGAGACGATTAAAGCGTAAAAGACACCATCCAAACGTTACTTTACCTTTCATCCTAACGTTATCCCTGCTGAAGCCGAATCTCTATGGAACACTCCAGCCGAATGCTACGAAGGATAGCTATCCTCGCCCTGTATACAATCGAAAAACCGGAAAGAAGCACGACAGGCACGAAAACCTCTGCAGTGAATCATCAACGACCGGTTGTCCATCTGATGATACGTACACCTGAACGTCTTTGTCAAGGCGGAGATCTTGATGGACGTCTTTCGAAATCTGTCACGCGAAAGCAAACAACGCGTTTGGCCATAGATGCTGAGAGGCCAGTGGACTACCGTTCAATTTTCGTGAACTAGAGCTGTGTTGGTCCGTGGTCTCGAACACATAGCGTCCACGCCACACGGACACCCTGTGTACACGACCCTTGGACAGTCGAGAATCATCGATAGACAGCAGAGGAGCGAAGCGAGGTCTCTGGCAGAAGTTGGTGGGGTCGGTGTTCTACCCCACGAAGCAGCGGGAAACGCGCGCGTTCAGGTGTCACGAGCTTATGCCGATATAAAACACCGTTTTCATCGCGGAACTTCAGTTTCCTCCAAGGTGGCCAAACACGAAGGTTCTCCACGCGGAAGGGAGTAACACAGATTTCGCTGCAACAGTGCACGTTCCTCTCATACCAGTTCATTGCGATTTTCACATCGAACCACCAGTCGAAAGGGAAAAGTTTAGCGAAAGGGAAGAGTTTAAGGTCGTTTAGAGCGGTATCCTTCGATTCTTCACTGGTAGATCGGATCACGTTGTCGGAAAGCCAGGGTGAGTACAAGAATTCGATCGCAATTCGATGTGTCTCGTGTGGTTTGACTGGAAGGAGCAGTTCGTAGGAATCGGTCGAGGTGTCACCGATACTTGGCTTTGATCGACGGTCGTGTTTGTTCTATACCAAAGTGTCCGAGGATATGAAACGGTACGAAGCGTTTGGTAGTAACCCTTGAACCGATTTCGCCAGTTTCGGTATCGATTTTCTCCATGACCGAGAGGAAAGATCAATGACAATCGTCCACGCGAAAGACGCGTTTCGTCGTCGTGTAGTTTGTGACATTTCATAAGAGAGCAAGTCTCGACTTAGAGATTTGCATAAGAAATTAACGCTTCTTGGTGGAATCGTTTGCACGGAGAAGCAGAGGAACAGCTAAGTTCGCGAATTTAGCCTGGAGCTCGCTGTCGAAAGCGACATTGTTCGGATTCGTTTATCGTTGTGCTATTCGTTGAACGAAAAGTAGCCTGACATTCAAATCGGATTCTGTGTGTCTTCGGTGGTTTTTATAAGTAAAAGTCCTGGCGATGGAATAATCGAACTATACGAATAACATTTAAACAGCGAAAAACATGAAAGAACGCTTAGGTCTCTGTGCAACGTTTGAGAATTAACGATTTGTTCGAGAATGCGCAAAAATACGTTGGAAATACGAGACACGCGATTGAGCGAAACTATTTAGTACCAAGCATCGCGTTACGATTCAGTTACTGAATATCGAAATTCCCTAACAGGAGTTACCATTTATTTTTCCTCGATCGGCTATGCTCGCTCGATAATCGAAATCTCTTTCGAGAATCCGCTTCGTTAAATATTCGTCGACCGATTCTATCTTGGCGGGATCACGTGTCGCTACCGGCGCCTAGGCAACTAACACCACACTGTCGCAGTTATTCCCGCGAAAATAGTCAGTCGGAAGTGCGTTAGAACTCGTTCAAAGTCTACTTACGACGTTTCTCACATCAATGTTTAACGCTCGGGCAAGGTCTCGTAATTTTCCCTATTAACACCTCGGTGTTCCTGAAACAACACGCGCCTCTCTGCCGGGATGGTGAACGAAAACAAGGAGATACGTTTTCCCGGAGGTGACTCGACCTCGGATCAAAGTGCGGATACGGCCACAGCGAATGATCGATCGATCGATTGGTAACACGACGCTTAAATCAGAGTTCGCGGTTCACCGATATCCGGCCACGGAATCAACATCGGTACTCGCAACGTTGTTCACCTGACAAAGGCGTTGGCCACTTTCTTCCCTGGACGAGACCAATAACCGAGGATGCACCTGACCAGCCAGCAAATAGCGCTTAACGACGCGAATCCACGGATCTCTACATTTCAGGTCTCTGCATTTGCACATCCGTTTCCTAACGCGTTTCAGATACGTTCCTCGAAGATACGCCGTTGATCCTGACTGATTGAAATGCGCGCGCGCTCGCGATCATGCGTTACGCGTTTCTTGGAAAGAAGATAATAAAAATGAGGACAAAGGACGGCTCGTGAGTGTCGATTCCACGGAAAACCTTGCTTCGCGATACGGCCAATTTCCTATGCATTATCGAACACCGGCCCGTTATTTATTGAGCAGGATTTCCTCTTGTTCTTGTCAAGCAGCTTCGTGTTTTTCCTCCAGCAAGTACGGTGGCATTAGTCGTATGTGCATTGAAATTAGCGGCTACCGCGACATTGGATTCGACTGCATCGGTATGCGAACAGATGATACTCGCGGACAGGTACATACCCGGCTCGCCGATCAGGCGTTAAGCGAGAGAAAAATGGAAAAGCAAAGAAGAAAAGTGGAAAAACAAAGAAGAAAAGTGGAAAAGCAAAGAAGAAGAGCGGAGGGGGCGGGTTGGAGAGAGACAGGTGATAACGATCGGTCGCGAGCTTCTGCGAACCTCCTTCTTTCGTTGATCTTCCTCGTTAAACTTTGAACCCATCGACACCACGCTTTACGATCATTCCGTTTTACGACTCTCGCCTACCGACCCCACTTTTTTTCCCCATTACCTATCGGTTACTATGATCCATTTGTATAATGAATCGATCGGCTCGGCTTCGTTTATCTCGTTCTTTTTCTTTTTCTACGAGATAAAACGCGGAACGGAAAAAATTCTACCGTTAGTTACTTACGACGATCGTGAATGGACTTTATATTAAACCGGGCAGTTCGAATAAATAACGGCAGTTGCGTAATTTGGTCGATATTTCGGTATATTGCAAATTTATGGATCATTTGCCTACCGCGTGTGGTCGAGTCTTTCATCGAGCTTGAACCGATCGCGACGATCGCTTGAATTCTCGGATACTCGGAATACTTCAGCGAAGATTCGTCACCCATCTGCAATTTTGGCGAAACGCGACTTACAATTGCGGCTTCTCCGAACGATCGGATAACGCGAATCGAACGAACAAGGACGACAGGGAATTAACGCGTGATTCAACGAAACGCAGCGTTTGGTAGAACAAACGGTAAGCCTTCGAGAGGATGAACGATGCCAGCGGAGAGGAGAGATCGGGAATTAAAGAATCGCATAATGAGAGAATTGTGCGTCACGAGAGAAGAAACGCAATTTCGATAATCGAAGCATAGATTCGACCGGTAGATGGAATTTTTCTCAAGCGGAAACGAGTTCTCTGAGTTGTTGCAGTGTTTGGTGAGGTCACTTCTACTTTCAGCCCTGTTCTAGCCGTATCGCTGCAGATCCGATTGCAAAACCGACAGACGGCTCTTCGAGGAACCTGCCGGTTGCTCGTAATTTCCGAAATTTCGCAAGGAACTTTTCGCTGAAAGTCGACCGCGAGTCTTGGCCAGAAGAGACAGAAAAGAGAGGTAAACGGAGGGAGCGATTGTCGAGGGACCTGCGAAACGCTGCCGCGAGGCTAGGCCGGATGAGAATACGCTTTTACGGTCGTTTACCTTCGGCAAATCGACTGTCGCGATTAGGACAGCCGAAGAATCGATGAATCCATTGTTCCAGCGGGTTTCTCGCTTTTCCTAGAAACTTTTCGCTCTCGAGCAAACCGATTCATTCATTCGAGTCGAGAGCGTAATCGTGAAACGAGCGAAGAGAGCGTTCTTGCTTAGACTAGGCTCGAGACATAAACGATCAAGATTCTTCGAAAGAAAACGAGTGTAACAGACGAGAAATTGAAGTCGTTTAACGGCATTAGAGAAAACCAATGACGCGTGCATCGGATTAAGACCAGTGTTACTTTCGCTGATATAACGTTACGATAAAGCGTAACGATTTTTTTTCTTTTTATTACGCGCCTCGCCCATGAAGATAACGGGCTTGGTTATCTTTCCGATTCCGACCGTATTGATCCGGATTATCCAAAGAAGTCACTAACTAAGAAAACAAATCGTTTGTTTGAATAGACACCGCTTGCTCAATTTTAACAATTCGTCTTCGCAACGTGCTAAAACACAGAGGATTATCACCGGTCTGTTTTTTTTTTAATTACCTCCGTCTGGCTTCACGGTCGATGAGATACGAATAAGCGTTTAAGCAACTTTCGGGTCCAGTGTACCGAATGGCGAATTCATAAATACGTAATTAACGTAACCATTTCAGAGGGAAACGGAAATATATCCTTCTGCCAAGGAAAGGATCGGCCTGAAAACAGGATCGAAAAAAAGAGCCCGGGGGAACGTATCGGACGTCGTGAATATCGATATCGTTAAATTTTATACGCGGAAGCAGCGAGATTTAACGATCCTTCCAAGGCCTATCTTAATTTGAAATTTAAAAAATGCGGATATATCTTTATAGTGCTGAGGCTACGGTACCGTAAAGTTGCCAAGCCAATCGAGAGATGACGAAATTCAGAAAAAATTTCAAACGATTCAAATTATTCGGCATACGTGAAAATTCGTATTCGCGAGCATGGTCAATGTATGTACGGTCTTTTTAACGCATGGATATAGATATAGATAACGTATATATCTATAAGGTATCTCGCTGTGAAATATCTGAATAATTGATGGTTATAATAGTAACATAGCTGTTCCTGTCTCAACGACACGTGATTCGATGCTGCAATTTATTTGCAAAGCAATAACGATAATAATCTATAGCTATAAAATTTTTTTTTATTTTATTACATTACTCCAGCGATTTCGCTAAAAAATTTGTTCAACTGCTCTTTGGATCTACGCGAGAATTTTTTCGTAAACAAAGAAAAGTTTTGATTACGGACACTTAATTCCTCCTAGTTTTATACTACTCATACCTTGTTTAATTGGCTAATAATACACATCGATACTTATTGACATTGAATACCCTTCGCTATGAATTTATGTATTCGGGAGAACTATGAGAACGGTATAAATTGCCATGAAATTCCTTTACCATTTTTTGCTATAACACCAATGCACCTATTTCTTAAAAAGTCCTGCAATTTCTGTATTTGAACGTAATATCGACATTAATAATAAGTTTATCGTAATAGAATGCAATTACGC
Source organism: Euglossa dilemma (assembly GCA_002201625.1). NCBI lineage: Eukaryota > Metazoa > Arthropoda > Insecta > Hymenoptera > Apidae > Euglossa > Euglossa dilemma. The sequence goes on from NIJG01000008.1 coordinate 2,189,560, forward strand.
GTGATAGTTATCTTAAAGATATCAACAATTTTGCAGCTCGTGCTACTTCTCGAAACAACTCGTTAGATACGAGGTTGCCTGTCACACGAGACACCTGACAAAGTCCACTGGTCATCACGATAAAAGGGGTTAAGAAACGAATTTTCGCAAGAAGCGTTACCACGTGCTTGTCACGTCTAACTGGCTCACGCGTGTCTCAAGATCCGACTGTAATTTCAGCGATCGCGTTGTCTAAGGTAACCGCGGGGATTTTCAGCGAGGAATTTCTCACTCCCTTCTGACAGCATTCGCGTTCTTGCCCCCGCGGACGTAGTGCGTTCGAGAAAATCTCGGTGAAAGGATAGACCGAGTTGTAACCTTCCGTCACATCGTCGACGTCGATCCATAGATCGTCAGACCGCCGACCGCGTTGGAAGTTGAAGCGCGAATCGCGAACCGATTCCTCCTCGTGACACCGATCGATCGATCGAATATAGCGTTTCAGCTACGAGCCGTGCAAATATCATCCCATTCCGAATCGGTTAGTCGAACCAAAGTGATCGATGCAACGCCACGAATACTTTCGTTATCAATGAAACGATCGACGCGAGCATCGTGTGGTGAAACGACGTGATAAAACGTAAATTTTTATCGATTTTCAGATGGCGCAGATTGTGACAATGCTGTACGACGGCTATCGGGACCTGATGGACAACAAGAGCGACCCCAGGGTGAAGAATTGGGCCATGATGAGCAGCCCGTTCCCAACCTTGGCTATCTGCCTCTCTTACGCCTACTTCGTCAAGGTGCTAGGTCCTAAACTCATGGAAAACCGCAAGCCTCTCGATCTCAGGAGGGTGATGATATATTACAACCTCTTTCAAGTAATATTCTCTACGTGGCTGTTTCACGAGGTACGGTGCGAGTCGCGGGAGAAACGTGCGACGTTTCGAAAAAGACTTTCCGATCGAAATTCGCTCGAGCTGTTGGTTGTTCGTTACAGTCGATGGTTGCCGGCTGGGCGGGTCATTATTCGTTCCGTTGCCAACCGGTGGACTACTCGGACAATCCTTTGGCAGTCCGAATGGTACACGGTTGCTGGTGGTACTACTTTTCGAAATTCACCGAGTTCTTGGACACCATCTTCTTCGTGCTGAGGAAGAAAAACGATCACATCACGACTCTCCACGTGATCCATCACGGAGTCATGCCAATGTCTGTCTGGCTCGGTGTCAAGTTCACTCCTGGTACGTATACTTCCGCTTCGTCTTCGTTTTTTTTTCTTCTATTAACGGTTGTAAAACACTTTTCGAAAACAACGAGCTAATCACTTAGTTCCATCTAGTGTAAACATCTTGTTAATTCATGGTAATCGATCGCGACACATTCCGAACGAACAGATGATTATCCTCGATATGCCTGCGCGTGTCGAATACGTAATGACAAACTTCGAATTGCGCGTTTACCTGAGTAAAATTTTTAAACAGAGGACGTGCACGGTAGCGAACGATCTTGATAAGCGGTGTTTAGAAATCCATCGAGATAAAATCCATCGCTGTGACATAATAACCCACTGGCGGAGATCTCGAAACGACCTTTGTTTCTCCGATACGGATAACGCGAAATCGATCACCGTCGGAGGAATATAACGGGCTTTCACTCTCCGCCTTTGTTTTATCGCGCCTGCTTCATAACAGCTTTAATTCGATACTTCCTATGCTCGCTGGAGAACTGTACCGGTGTGATCGGACACTCCTCGACCCTCCGCGAAGCTCGCGACTCAGCGTGGACGTAATACCGACTAACCTAATGACGTAAAAGTTGCTCCGACGCGGTCGAAATTCGAAACTCGATTACCCGAGGTAATCGTAACGAGACCAACTTTCATTTGCAGGCGGCCATAGTACGTTTTTCGGGCTGCTCAACACGTTCGTGCATATCGTCATGTACTCGTACTACCTGTTGGCTGCGCTCGGGCCAAAAGTGCAGCCGTACCTCTGGTGGAAGAAATACCTCACAGCCCTGCAAATGATCCAGTTCGTGTTGGTGATGATACACGCGTTCCAGCTTTTCTTCATCGAATGCAACTACCCGAAGGCGTTCGTCTGGCTGATCGGCCTGCACGCCGTCATGTTCTACTTCCTGTTCCGTAGTTTCTATAACGAGTCATACAACAAGAAAAAGATGTCGATGGCGAAGAAAGAGAAGGAAATGGAGAGGCTGAACGAGAAGAAGCAACAGCCAGAGGCGAAGGAGAACGGCGTGATGTACGCGAACCAGTACAAAATGGCGACCGGTTACATCTCGGACAGCGGCCTGAGGAACCGCGTGTTCATCGACAATCGCGGCTTTCAGGAATGAACTCGCCCGGAAGAAAGCATAGCCATCCAACCATCCTCGTCGTGTCGTGAACTCGCGTGCACAAATTTCACTTCATCCTCGTTGCGTAGTCGGTCATATTTTTCGATAATCATACGATACAAAGGGGTACATGTCACGAACGGTGACCAGGAGCGATCCTTTGCTGAACATTCCGCGTTCACCGATTAGCTGTCAGCTATTATCCTCCGCGCAGGATAAGTTTGAATGAAAGTACGAACACTTTTACGCTTTCTGTGCGTGTTTTTGTGTCGCGTGTGTAGATGTATGGTTTTACGTGGGTGAATGTACGACTTAGAGTAAGGAAAACACACGAGTAAACCTGGCAGCATCCTAACCGCTGTCGAGCTAAGGTTACTTCCATTTGCCAAATTTTTCATCGCAAGCTTCTGTAGTCTTTCGCGAAGGCTTGCGGATCAAGTAGAGTCGATGAAGCTAACGCATAGCGAACCATTTGCAACGAACGTTACGAACCTTCGTTGCGATCCCGCCGCAACGGTCTTATTGCTCAAACCATTACACGGATTAACTTTTCTGGTTCGTAGCGTCGTTGCATCCAAGCAATCGTCTCCTCGATCGTTTCGCCTATCTCGATTCGCGGGGTTCGGTCGCCAGACATCGCGAATTAATCTCGGGATTAAGCGATCACGAGCAACCGACAGATTAGATCGAGTCTCTTCGAATCGCAGGGCATTCGTTCGCTTCGAATAATTTCCATGATTTTCAATGATATCCAATGATTTTCAACGACCCTGCGTAGGATATACTCAGATGAGAATTGTCGCGGAAAAGAATCAGCGGCGTTATTCCCGATTTCTAGTCGTCGTGCGCGATTGGAATGTTAAAAGAAGCAATTAGAAGTCGTCTTTGACCAGATTACTGAAATCGTGTCGGATTGCAAGAGTAATTACGTTTTCGAGGTAACCAGTTTTCGCTGTTTCGGTGAAATAGAAACATAGAACACGATTGTTGGCATACTTCAACTTTTATGACGCGATAGTTTTTCCTTTTCTTCTCCCGGTAGTTTTCTGCGATAGTTACCGGTCAGTGTGCGGGTTTATTTATAACCGACTTCTAATGCACAGGTGCGCGTACACAAGCGTGCTTTATTATCTATGCAAGGAAAAGCAATTCGTCGTAACGCGTTGCCCCGATTCGAGAAACGTCGATTCAATGTGATGCGAAATACATTTTTATCGCGTAGAATAAGTACCTTTGTATAATACGGACTACTAGTTGCAAGCAAAAGATGTATTTATTTTCCTACAATTAAATTGTACGATTTTTATTGAACGAATTTGAGTACTTATTCACCTCTTACATCGCTTACAGTAGAACTCGGGCTACTCGATTAATCGTGCTATTTCGGAAGAAAAATTTGTAAATAGAACTTTGAAACGGAATAAATTTGAATAGCTAACTCTCGAGATTCATAAGCCAATATTATAAAGTACACACAGGCGAACGTCGATCATATGAATAAATTGGAAGACAAACAAATCTGTTTGGATAATCAAAAAATTTCAACTATAAGTGATTTTTAAGCGAATGAAATTGCGGGTAAATTAAATACAGGTATTTGTACAGAATCTATTTTTTCCCCGCGTTCTGCTCATTCTAATGCAACGCACACTTCCTATATTAGGATAATTCGTGTTCGAATAATCGTCGTTTCACCGTATACCATATTTGAATACAGAGAAATGATCGTTATACGTTCAAACGTGGAATTCTAATCGAAGATTTTTACACAGGAAGACTAATAAATTACACGTTATTTACAATTTTTTAACGTTCGCGTTCGCGTTCATTTGCGGCAAATGCGTCTAACCCTGGGATGAATAAACATTAACAATCTGTGGCAAATTACTGAACCTCTTTGAGAAATGTCCTTTTCTCGCTGCGAGCAAGTCCAATAAAAAAGGCTTGCGACATCTATCAAGTATTCAGTGGTTTCATCAGCAGAATATGCATCAAACAACAATTAGAATGAAGACAATAAGTAACTGAATATTCATAAATTACTATCCAATTGCATATAATATCGCCACACGTAAAATGTACAGGAGATTCACACCAATTACGAAATACGCAATAGAAATGCATATGCATATTTTATTCGATAGATATACATATGAGAAAACATATTGTATGATAAAATACTAATCGCTATTCTTATTGCGAAAATGATTAAGTTTAATTAAGCAATTGCTTCGTTTTACTATTTATATCTCACGACACGATATGAAAATGAAAGCATCATGGAATCGTACAACTCTATCGATTATCTATCGATTGCGCTATCCTAATATCGTAGCTTATAATTTACAGCACGCTGGTTAATTGACTCACTTTGGAATCAGCGCGGTAATTTCTTTTTTTAACACCGATTCAAGATTTCCTTCGATTCGCAAAAACTATTCACCGCACACTCGCGAAAATCCTTGTACTCAAGAGCAGATGCACGCGATTTAACGCATGCGTAGTCGCGATATTGGTTAAGAAAGTACACCTAAAATCATAAAGCGAAACGCGCAAACGCAGAAATGCGTCACGCGTAGGAGATTAAAAAATATTAGCAAACATGTATCTACGTAAAAACGTACCCTTGTCCTACTATTTTAGTTTCGACGAACAATAACACGTAACTGAGACAGAAAAATATTCTAGAAGCTAACCACGTGCCTGATCTGCAACGGAGAAGACAGATTTCATTTCGATCGAGAAACGGTATGATAGTTTATAAAACAACATACGAGAAACATAAGAGGAATTAACATAAAATAAATTGTACCTAAAACAAACGCATTTCACGATGCTTCCCGATGTCCTATGATGTCCAAGGATGTTCAACGATATCCATATCTCGCGACTCTGGTACCTGGAACTTCGAGTACTGCGTAGCTCTTAGCTTGGCATCGCTTGTCAAAGATCAACTTATTATCTTAACCCGAAATTTACTAAATAAAATCTATTGCGAAAAATATTGAAATACATCTTTGAGAAACGATGCCAATTACCAGGTCTCACCACGTGGAGGTGGCTACGCAAACGAGACCCGTGTCTGAAACATAGCAAAACATAGCAGAATGTTCAATAGAATATAAATCAGAAAATAAATTTCAATATAAATTACGGAATATAAATTATAAAATATAGTAAACATAAACGAAACGATCACAAATTGTTAGATTTGTGATATGAAATAAGATGCAACTTTTTCAATACGACACGCGAGCTGCCTCATACGGCGCTTTAAGTGTCGCAAAAATAGTGGAAAAGAGCAGCCGAGCTGCCTTTTATTATTATCATATGAAATAAGATGCAACTTTTTCAATACGACACGCGAGTTGCCTGTTATGGAGCTTCAACACGTTCAACCCGGCGTCGGTCCCTAGGGACTGACAGTGAATTTTTCATTTAGGCGACGTTAGTGCATGAGACTATATTGACAATAGACTTTTCATTTGAGTGGGGACGGATCTTGAGACCAGCAGTATCAAAATTAAAAAATGAATGTTTTATTAAACATTAATAAATGTTTTATCTAAGAAAAGTTCGAAAGCTAACTTTCTGTACCATTATACGATCTTTTTCAACGAGCTGTATCATTTTCATACCTCAGACAGATAGATCGCCGCCGTGTGTCGCGTTCAATGTATTAAGACTCGTAACAATAGTATTATATTTCTCGTGATGTTGGCTTTTTTAATGTTACATCAAAAGGCGATAAAGTTTTAATTCCTGATCGCGATATATCGAATATCGAGGAATTTCGGAGAACCCCCGAATACAATGTACACAGTATGCACAGTAATATTACAGAAATGTGCATAAATGAAAAGTTTTTGCGAGTTGCAACGAAGCATAGTGAGAAAAAAAGTATTGAAAATAATATAAAAAACGCCGATATAAGAATTCGAAATATTATCAGCCGAGATTCTAATACGCAATGTACAAGAAAGTCCTAGTGTGATCCAACGAATAAATCACAGAAATACGAAACATAAATATAGAGGAAAATAATAAAATACAACTAGTTACCCGTGTCGTGTCGGTCCATTTGGTCCTACGACATAATGGGTAACCGGAGGAATCGTAAACATGCGACTCACCGATCGTTGACCTCTTCTTCGTATCAAAGCAGCTCTGGATTGGTGGTCGCCTTGGGTCCTGGCATCAGCGTCTCACGGTCCTCCCATGGCGCGTCGTCGATCCACCGATGTCAACATTTCTTCCAACACATTCACAACGCACTCGCGATATCGCGTACACGATCGAACTTGCTACAACCGGCATCGAGTAAAAAAAATCCCGCGTACAATCGTTCGAACGTACACGATTTAAAAAGGTAATTTAATTACGTACACGTAATTACGTACACGTAAAGGTAATTTAATATAATAGTTACAAAAATATTTTATCTCCACTAACACGAGGGAAATTTAAAAAATAAGACTTAAACTATTTATACAAGTATTAACGAAATAATCACAAATAAAGATATAATAAAATAATGAAAAGAAAAATTAAACGTTAAAAATAAATAAAAAAATTTGTTTAAATTGTTAAAATTGAATAATAAATGAATAAATTAAAAAAATTATTAAAAGCGAAAATGGAATACATAAATTAAGCAAATAGTTTAATTAATTTATTATTCGCTTTTAATAATTTANCTTTTAATAATTTTTTTAATTTATTCATTTATTATTCAATTTTAACAATTTAAACAAATTTTTTTATTTATTTTTAACGTTTAATTTTTCTTTTCATTATTTTTATTATATCTTTATTTGTGATGTGTGAAGTAAATGAATAAATTAAATAAATTATTAGTCGCGAGAAATAAGTAAGTTAGTTAATTTGGGTTTTTAATGTTAGGATGTAGTCGCGATCGCGGTCGAGGTCGAAATGACGTGACCTTGCCGCGAGTGCCTACCTGTGGCCGACCCTATCCCCACCCGAGGTCACGCCCAACTTCTGGGCCTCAACCGACTTTCCAAATACTCGCCTACCGTTGACAGTAATTATTATATAGTTTATTGCACGTATATGCTTTACATAATTTGTAATAACAATATATACGGTAATTTAAATATGTACAATTATTTATTAATACAAAGAGCCATTTACTTCCTCCTAACAAGAGTTTTTAACTTACTAGTGTTTAAAATATTTTAAAGTTAAAAAAAGGGAATAGTGGCTAAAAATGATGTTAACCAGAAGGACCCCCTACACCCACACATAAATTAAGATCGCAGCCAATTAGCTCGGATTACTTGCTATATCATTCGTAATTGTATCACAGCTATTGGTTAGGCGTGACATAACTATAGCGATACGATTAAGAATGATAGGTGAAATAATGCCGATTGCCCAGGTCTCACCACGTGGAGGTGCTGCGAATGGAGACCCACCCTATCCACGTCCCATCCACTCTCCATTCGCGTCAAAATTTACTACAATTCCAAGAAATTCCCCTTTCGGTGCACCTTTGCAAAACGTTCGATCGTTGACCGCTTTGCAAAAGAACAACAAAAAGGATTGAAAAGGAAAATCGACGCGGGAAGCTAAACCTGAAAGTGAAAGATAAATTTCGCCCTACCTGGAACTAAATTAAACCTTAAACTAGGTGCATAACTCTATGCGAGACGTTATTTCATTCCTCTATCGATATTTCACATTTTCATTTGTATAAGATGTTAGGTAATTAAAAAGCTCTAATAAAAAAAAGGACAACATTTCGTTCGTGGAATAAGTGTTTACATGTTTTTTGGGTATGAAAGCGTAGAACAATTGATAATGAAAAAATGAAAAAAAACCTACGCCAGGAGAAAAGAAATGTCTCGCAAAGAATTAAATTCATTTCGCTACCTTAATACTAATTAATACTACTTATCGTTAATTATATACAAAAGTAATTATGCATAATTACTTTCACTTGATCTTAATACTACCTCGCTAAAAATGTATTACTTAAATACTATANTTACTTTCACTTGATCTTAATACTACCTCGCTAAAAATGTATTACTTAAATACTATAAGTAAATCCTAATACATACTATATGTATAAAACCTCGAAGAATTATATTTATATAAGTACTTTCTATGTATCATAAATATAGGAATGATTTTATACATATCGGTTGTTATGATTTTTAGGGATTGTTTTAACATTCCTTGCATGACGAATTAAAGATTTGATTTACAACCCTACATATACAAAAATCTGAATCTTAGAGGGAAAGGGAAAGGGAAAGGGAAAGGATGTGCGAGTTATATGGGATTTGAATTTCCTCGTATCATCGCCGTAGGTCTCGCAATGGTACCTGAAACATATCAAACTACAAAAAAATTGATAAAATCATTGACATTTAAAGAAAAATTAATACCCTAAGAATCTCTTATGGACAAAAAGAAAACAAAAGTAATTGAAAGCGGAAAAATACATATAAAACAGCAGTGTCTTTATTAACAAACATTTCGGGAACAAAGGGCGCTGAAAAAGAAAAGACGATGGTAGCCAGAAGGGCCATCGAAACAAACACAGTCCACAGTCCCAGTGGAAGAATTTTGGACATTACATGTTCGCAATGCTACTTGAAAAACGCGATCATATTTCAACGCAACGCTAACTATGAAGGGGTGGGTAAACAAAAGAAAAAAAACGCGATAAAGTCAAACGCAACGCTAATTCTTGAAATGAATTTCATAAAAATTACTACCTCTATATGTACATGAAGCTACTTTTGAAATCTCCCGATTGATAAAAGTCGCAACTCTATAAATTAAATCAAAAGCTAATCAAAATTAATATAAAAGGGGATCAAAAGCAATCGCGGTCTTATAATTCGTAACGCTAAAACAAACGCGATCGTTACTTCATCGCAACTCTAATTCAAACCGAAATCATTTGTTCGCAACTCTAATTAAAATCGCGAGACCTGGTCTCTTTCGCAACGCTAGTTCAAACCGTGATTAATTATTCGCAACGCTACTTGTAAAACCCGTGGTTTGCCCAAAACAGGACGATGAACCGATGTACATCGGCCAGTAAACAAACTAGTACTACTACTATAGCATGCTAGTTAATATGAGCATAGTGACAAAGTTGCAACAAGAATGATTTCCCATCGTTTCGATGGGAGATCATTTTTAGGCCGCCCTCTTGGTGACAGTTTGTCGGGCAGCCTCTTCTTCTCTCTTCGGGCGCCATGCCCGCTGAAACTTATATCTAGGCTCGAGATTTTCGAAACGCAAACCAAAAAATAATAAAAATATAAATCGCGAAACCGATCGGAGCGCACATGGACGAGCAACGATCATAACGATCGCTGTTCGCGCCATACGCAAAATCTCGAGCGAGTACACGTTTCGTTTCGGGACCTAACCTCGTGACCGCGACCGCGATGGCTACCAAAAGGTAGCCAAATTTGAAAAAGTCGATAGGTGAAGCCAGTGACGAATGGCAACGCCCAATCGTGCCAAATTCACCCTCGACTATTCAAATTGTATTTGCTGAAACAGGTTGGACACGCGAGAACGCGCCTACCCGACCAGAGACTGTGCCAACCTGCCCGGCCCTACCTACTTCGCGTAAATCGCGTATTCTCGGAAAAAGAAATTCGTAACCACGTTTATACTATGTATAATTTGGTTTATTTAACGGCAGATTATGCTCTCTTAGTGAAATTGATATCTAAGAATTTTCAAAATTCATAAATATATGTATTCGCGAAAGTGAGGGAAGCTATTGTACGAACGACGCAATTCCACAACCTAACCACACACGCAATGTGGAAAATACGTCGTGCACGATACCCTAACTCATCGTCAGCCGCCAAAAAATTATTAGCTTATGAACTAGGGTCGTCATGCCCATTGTCTATCTCCCACCCAAGTAGCACCTGGGCACGTGAGTGAGATCCTGGCAATGAACACGGAAAGGGTTAAACCTGAAAATCCTGATCTAAAAGCGTGATTAGTATATATACTATTTATCTAACGGGCTTACGTTCTTTCGTCTTGTAATATTTCGATTTATCTACAATGACTTTACTTTAAAAAAATAACAAATTATTGAAATTTGAATATCGAAAGAAAATATTCATAATGAATAAGGAATTTATTCGTGACACCAAAGATACAGACTCTATGTAATGACTCTAATTGACTTTAATTTAATAATCAGTAAAAATAACCTCAGACGATTTCTTCGTCAAAGCACATTTTCTAAAGCATGAAAATAGAGTTAAAATTTGTTGCTTTGACTCCGAAATCTATCTGTCGCGAAATGTTTTCTTGCACATAATATTCAATACGTTTTCGAACGAAGGAAAATTGACTCTAATATTAATTTATTTCAAATTCTATTACCAAAAAACAAGAAATAAAATTTTCGTTTATTTATTAAAACAACAATGATAAAATATATAATCATTGTTACTGTGTTATAATTATCGTAGTAACGAAGTCGAAGGACATTCGACGTCTACACTACAAAATATTCATTCATATTCGAATATTTATTTCAATATTTATTCCATAGCAAGCTAACTAACAATACTGTACTATTTATGTTACCAGTATTGCGTATGACGATATTCTATGTCTCAATATTCTATGAACAATATTCTATGAATATTCTATGAACTAACTATTTCTATTTTTATTATTATTATTCAAAAACGCGATGTGCAAGAAAACCTATCCTGAATTAATACATAAAATACACGATACATTTTGTCACGGGTATAATAAATACCCGCGGTCACTATGCTCAGCAAAAATTCTACGTAATACAACCAATCACCCGTGTCGATTCGGACCTTTCGTCCTACGACATGATTGAGTGACCGGAGGAATCAAAATGCATGCGACTCACCAATGCTGCGATGAATCTTGCTGCAAATGCTGACCGAAAGTCATCGAGAAGACCGTCGCCGTGAAGTAGACCCACTGGATGGAAGAACGGAGGCTGCAAAAATCTGAAACAGAGAATCAAATATTAATGTCTATTCTTAAAGGCACGATTTAATAATTTGAAAAGTTGAAGCGAAAAATTGAAATTTTGATATAACAGTTTGAATTCTAGTAAACTATACATTTTTATTCTTTTTTATATCATAATTAATAATAATTAAAACAAATTAAAAAACTAAAATTAATTAATTTACAATGTACAAGCATACTTACATTCTTGGCGTTTGAGCCATCGTTGGATCCTTTCCAGGCATGCAGTGACTCTAATACCGGTAACGAATATTTAGGATGAAAGGTACGAATAGATAAAAGCAATAAAAAAAAAAAGAAAAAAGATTATTAACGCGACCGCATAAATTTCGGTCGGCGAACAAAAACTGACTCTTCCACATTCGCGTATGGCAATTATGATTATTTTTTGCCAGAGCTACTGAGCTCTGAGAAGGAAACTTAATACTTTAAACGAAAACAAACACTGTTTCTACCGGTCGCATTGCGCGCGGCCATAAAGATTGCTGTAAGAAAAAAAATTAGTGAGGAGGGGAGAATGGGGTGGAGAGTTCTTCTCCCTGTCGAACGTTTGTTAAAAAAAACTGCTGCTGTTTTTATAAAGTTCACCGTTGCTCGGTTTGTCAAAGACAAACGTAGGAAACAGAGCACATATTTGAAATACCAAGGAATAAGTATAAAATATTATAAAATATTATACCGCAATACGACTGAATGCAAAAAATTATGCGAAACAGTTCATTATCAGACTTCGATTCTATGTCTGGACCATTTTTAGGTACGCGTCGAAAATTACTCATTTCTGCAATTCCGATTCTTACCTAAAAATAATAAAAATTATCGTTAAAGGATAAATTATGACGACATTACAAAATATTCGCGATATAAATACAGTAAAATGCGTGAATTTACTTCCAAATCAAGAATAAAATTCAATATTATCATGTTTTCACGAAAAGTTATAAGATTCGAACCAATCAAGACAAACCATCCTGACGCTTACCCTTTGTTCTTCAATACTATCGTTCGTGGCCAATACATTTGTAGTCGGCCATTTTGATTTTCAAAAATGTTCGTTGGCGTCTAATGCGTCTTACGTGATCCTTGCAATCCAGCAATGATCTGAACAAAAGAAAATACAAAATTTAAAACAAATATATAAAACTGTAATTAATTATGTCAAAATTAAATAATCATATTTAAAATTAACTGGCAACTTCGACAAAGCTACACGAAAAAAAGTCAAAATTATAAAACCCGAAAAAGCATGACAAACGAGAAAGATTTCCTATAATAATTTTCAAAAAGTTAATAAACAAGTACGTATTAATTGAACAAAGTTATTAGTAGCGTATGAATAATAAGAGAAAAGAAATGAAGTAATTACGCAATAGATAAACCGTGGGTGGTTAGATCTATGTGAGGGGTGACAGATCCCACCGCGACAAGTGTTCGTAGGAGACTGTCCCCACCATGCCATAATTTCATCAGACTAGCCGCTAATTCGTCGAGAGCCAGCATCCCCCCGCCCCTCCCAACTTCCAATGCGTACCGGACTGTAAAATAGACTGAAGATAATAAATCGTAACGCGATCATCGCTCCGTTAAAGGCAACGATACCTTCCAAAACATTTCTTGGAACCCTTGACATTCCTGAAAGTCGTCAGTTTCAGCAGGAGTAAGAGTAGAAATCAAAATATTGAAAATTCGTTGTCTGCCTATGCTGTTACAGTTTCAAATCGCCAGTCCATCCGCGCGTTGCAAACGAGAGGGAAGCTGTCTCTCGACCAATCAACGAACAGTCGAACGATAACGGTTTATCCAATGGGGTGCGGGGGCGCAAAACGTGGCAGAACATGCCACTATATTTCTATTATTAATTTTAGTAATTTAATTAGTTTATAACGTTTTTGGCTCGNTAATTAATTTATAACGTTTTTGTAGCGGAGATTAAGTATTTTTTAATTTCTTAATTTTTCAACAGAAACATACTTCTATTTGCTTTCTTAACAGATGTAAGAGATATCGTTAAATATTCTACATCGATAGTTTAACACATGGCTATTCTAAACACCAAACATCTTCCCGCAACACCGCGTAGCCCCTCCAACCAGCACTTCGTCCAACCGAATTTCCAGTCGTCGAATCGAATATACCGGTAATATCTGGTGGAATATTTTAAGGTGAAGTGAAAATTTCAGTGTCTTCTCAAGCCATTTCGCGAAGTGGTTTTATCACTGATCGATATTTTAATTATTGCAACTGACGAACTATATAGTATAGTGCAATAATGTGAAATATCGTTACATGGCAATTACAGATTATTTTTGCAAAATTATAGTATTACTTACGAGTGACCTACAGCACAAGTTCAAGAAATGGATAGAAACTTACAGACATCGAGATATCGAACTGGAAACATTTCCCTATTGGTAATATATCACATGTGAAACGAAGCCAGGACACATAGTGACATACCCAATGATACAGAGTGTCATATGCGTGTGAGTGAGACAAAGGGCCAAGTACAAAGTGGTGTGAGTGCAAATCTACGAGTGTAAATCCGTGACTGCAAATCTGTGATTGCAAGTGACCGTAGGTTGTCGATGGTACGTCCCAATTAGGATATCTTATTATTATAGTGTCGGAAGAACAGGGTTATAATAAGATCGCTAGTTCTTCTCCATTTTTACTGTGCATTTTCGAAACACGCGAGAGTGTGGTACCAGATAGGTGGGATGACGGTGAACTGTGTGTGATGCAATAGGCATTTTGCTCTTATCTGTAGTATAATTCCGATTTTTTCCCCCCATTTTTTCTTATCACTGCGTAGTGCCAACTACGTTCTGTTAGGATAACTAGATTTTTTTTGGATCTCAAGCCGCGTTTTCGAAATATAGGATCCGACGTGTGGAGCAGGGTTGAAGCGTGCGACGCAATTGTCTGTTATCCCTTATCTTTCGTACACTTGGATTTTTTCCCTCGATTTTTTCATTTCACTGTGTAATGCCGAGTGTAGTAGTATTGGAATAAGTGGTTTTCTTATGGATCTGAGTCCTGGTTTTCGAAAGATAGGCCCCAACAGGTTAAGTGGGCGGACGGGCTGTTGCGCAAATGACTGTTATCTCTTATCTCTTGTACAATTCGAATTTCTTCCTAGATTTTTTCATATTAGTGTATAATGCCGAGTACGTAGTGTTGGGATATGTGAATTCTTTTTGCATCTAAAGCCGCGTTTTCAAAAAATAGGCCTCGACAGGTTAGGTGGGCGAGCGGGCTGCTGCGCACTTGTATCTTATTTCTTATCTTTCGTGCAATTCAGATTTTTTTCTCGATTTTTCCATATGACCGTATAGTGCCGAGTGTGTTCTATCGGGGTAGCCAGATTTTTTTTTGGTTTCGAAGATAGGTTTTAAAACACAGTGACAAATATGTTGGACGGTGAAAAATGAAATTTATAATATTGCGAACTTTGAATTTTAATTAATATAATAGAAAGAATCATTGTTATTTCGGTTTTATTAATTATAACTATTGCATTAAATATGCGTGTTTAATACAATTTGCTTTCTTGATTGCAGATGGCAGAAGAAGACGTCTCATCTGGAATGAGAATCCCGTGGGTAACGTTACTCGCTATTTCTTATTCAATTTTAATTTCAATTCCCACCGCGAGAGACGTGGCAATCTTATTCTACGATGTATCGGTAACGTTGGCAGTGACATTAAAACGGCAAGTTTGTCGTAGATGGTCTCATACGTATATACATTGTGCAACGTCTGTTCCGTAGAACGTTACCTGTGTATACTTATCGTCCATTATCGTATATTACGAGAAATTTTTATTACATATCTTATGTAGGTAATTCAACGAGACATCTACTTTAACGACGCGCGATTTCAACTTAACGACCTCGATAGATATTTCAGATTTGTTATTTAATCATAAATTTAAACACATTGAAAATTACCTCTTACGTTTCTTCTAACCGTGTAAAAACCGCGTACTAAATTGAATTTGTAGCTTTATCTAATCACCGTTGCCATTCACGCGTAACGAATACTCGGACTACGTTAGTCATAGGAACGAGTAGAAATGGGTAAAAGTAGGCGTGAAAGCAGAGCGATGCAATGGTGTTTGATTAAATCATAGTTATCAAACATGTGGGAAATTAAAAGAGCTACCGTTCGCTGCGGTGATCTGGCAGCTACTGTGGACACGAATCAGTTGCTAGTTTGAAGAATGAACGAATCAGAGGGTACTAATTTTCACGGGTGAAAGTGATGACTGGTGAAAGTGTGGAGGCATCGGATAAGCTGCATATACCTTACTAATGCATGCGCTATACATGCTAATACGTTACGACAGATATATCATACTTTTCCCGGCGGTTACGACAGGTTGCGTCCGCGTAGCGCGAAATAACAATTCGTTATCGAAGGTCTGGCAGGATCGGACGTCATCGACGGATCTTTTCAATGTAAACGACGCTTAAGCGTATGTTAAATATGCCGGACGCCGCGAATTCTTTTCCAAAACATTCGGAACGTCCAGCCGGATCGAGCACGCACTTTTAATCATTAACTGGCATACATTACCCCGATTTGAAATTCGATCACCGTCGGCCGATCTGAAAGGGAAATTATCCGCGATTTCATTTCCACGATCGATAGATGCACGAATGGTATTACGCTAATAAAGGAATCGATGAACGTGTTCTTGCGAGTTTCAAGGTTAACGTATGAATCTTAACTTGAAATTGCCCGTCAAGTGACACGTTGAAAAATGGTCGCCTTGTGTACAATGTATGCGACGCGAATTAACGCGAAATCTAATCGATCTTCATCGTAAACATGAGACGAGGCGATTAAATTGTACAGGTTTATCGAATGAAATGAAAAAACTGGTCAATGTAATCGTCGGATCGAGGAAACGTAATTATATTTTGCGTCAATTTATGGAATTCACGTTCAGCGCGATCGGTAGTTTTTTCATATTTCTCTGCGTGTGTGACGGAATAACGAGGCGATGCGATATTAATCGCGTTAATGGGAAGGAAAACTGGGAGGAACGATCGGTTTAGCATACGAAACGGGTGGTTGGATGAAAACGCGTGTTTACGGGAACAAAGGGAAGATGTACGGATAAACGGGAATCGGAAGATCAACAAGTGATATCGTTCGTGGGAAGAAAACAGAACCGTAACGTTAGCCACGAGTTAATCTGTCATTGGGTTACGTAACCGAGCATTTCCCATGGATCGAATGGTCGATTTAGAATCACGCGTGCATTGTCATTTCGCTGGATTGGCCGATTTTTCCACGACGAGCCTCGGTTAGCCGTGACACGGCCGGTTCATCGGTTTCGTAACAACAGCGTCGCGATGTTCGCGTATTCCAGATAATATTTCATTGGAATTTTAGAGTTTGGCCGGTAATTCGAACGTGGCCGAAGAAGGAAAGGAGGAATTCCAAGCCGGGTGTAAGAATGGAAGGAAACGGAGGAGGCTAGGCCAGTAGGGGGTCTGGAAAGAAGCAAAGGTTGCTTAGAAGAGTTATGTGGTAACGCGGTGTTTGCCAAACTATATCGTCATCGTAGGATACACGATATTCCGAGAAGTTGGACTTGACATAATCAGGCAAAAAGTATATTATATGTACATATTTTCGCAACAGCGGCTAATTGCATTGAAAGCTACAATAATTGTGATGAACTTTGCAATTCAATGAAATGAGATTATGCATTAACTCTGAGGATTGCTAGAGAGGAGAAGAAGAAGAGGGAAATTTCATTCGATCGAATGGAATCGTACGGATTACTGATAAAGTATATTTTCTCGTGTGCAGCTTGATTCGAATAATTAGAATTGCATGAAAGATTTATATATTCGTCGTAGAGGCGTAAGTAGACGTGCAAGTAGAGGGAAAAGTGGACGCGTCGGTTAGATTTTCGCGAAGCTGTCCCTGTTTGATATCAAGTGTTGGTCTATGATGTGTCGCGTTAGGAAAAAGGCCATCTTCGTAATGAGTCGGATGTAGGTCACATATACCGACGGAGGATGTGGGACAACTGAAACGGAAAAGTCGCGGAGAGGAAATTAGAGGCTTCGGCGAGAAAAGTGCCATGCATCCGCGTATAATTTATCCGCATTTTATGGAAGCAATCGAGCATCGGTTAATAGCCGTACACGTCTAATCAAAGGTATAAATAATGATTTGCATGTTTCCCGGATAACGTTCTCGCAAAATATAAACGCGTATACGCGGCTCTATTAAACGCGTGGTCGTAAAAGAAATAAGTTTTCACATAAATTATTTCGTACCGATGTTTCGTTGTAACGAACAAGAGGGGAAAAAAGTTTTGACGTACAAATATTCTTGTCCAACGATTAATTTTGTTTTTAGAAAGCTTACGACGTATCGATTCGCTATATAAGATTTGCGTATCCGATTATCTCGATTTAACGCGTTCCTCGAAACGGATCTCGACGGAAATTTCGATGGCCCGTCGAAAATATTCGATCTTCCGCGGATCAAGGATAATAACAAGCGGAACGCGATGTATACCGAGGCATGTCGAAACGATTTATAAAAGGATGATAAGTCCTCTTCGTCGTTATACTCGAAAACGTGTTAATTCACCTTGAGTTTACCTCTAACAGCGAGCAGCAAGATTTTATTTTACCACGCCGGCGTCATCGTGTGTTTTCGCAAATGTGTTTATCAAAGAAGTCTTAAACGGCTTCCTGGAAAATCACCTAGAAATATTTGCTTTCCTCCAAAGTATGGTACTTGGAAACGGGAAAAGAAAGAAGCCGTGAATCGGTATTTACGGATAAATAAAGGACGGATTATCTCGATAATGATCGTTCGGATCGAAACCGCTATTGGCAAAGATCACGGAGCAGGTAGCTAAACGAGAAACCGACTATGAGCTATAGATGAAAGTGATTCGCGGAGAACCTTGAACTCTTGCGTCGTGAAAGTTGTTACAGGCTCGAGTTAACTGTCCTCTCGATTAATTTCGGGAAGGTAACGCGTTATTCCTGTTGCGCAACACCTTGACATCGTTCGAATTAGAAAGAAAACCTTCGGACGAGGACGATGGTCAACTCTTCTCTTACCTTGAGCAAACCAAACATCTCCGAGGAATTCATCTTTCCAACCATCCGGTTGTAACGTGCAAAGTATTAGTTTGAACTTCGAACAAAAACATACGAACAATGGTTGCCTACGCGGAGAGCAGCACAGGTACACGTGCAATCTCCATGCTATTTACCATCGGGTTCAACGATCAATTTTACTTCGACTGGCATAAAATCAACGCCATTCAAATACCCTGTTATAATAGTCTATTTTTTCCGTAATTCGTCTTGTCAGCTCGCTAAATTGGATCAAATTTCCAATTCGAAAGAGAGTAACTTAAAATTACGAGTTGAAATTTTCATTTTATTCGAGTTGGAGAAAATTTGATGAATTAATATTTATCACGGTACGCGCAGGTACAAACCAAGACTGCGAATGGAATAAATAGGGGAAAGAGGATGATTTACCCGGATCAAACGGAATATTCAGCGGGTAGAGAGTAAAGGTAAGAGTAAGATTGGAAGGGAGGGCCGAAAAGCAAGCTGTTTTAAGAGGCAAAATGATTTGCAAGCATCTCGTGACCGTGCAAACCAGGTAAGAATCACTTTCGCCGATCGCCGGGACCGGGATACCCGTGACTTGCATAACCTCCCGCAAGGCTGTTACACGGCATTACACTTTCTGCTCTTTTCTCTGCTAGTCAGAATCACTCTCATTCCGGTCCACTTGCTTACTCTTTCCTGCCTCGATCGGCCAACACACAGACGTCGCGCAATTTCGTTTCGGTCACGCTTAAAAGCTTCCCCGCTTTGCATCCTCCTCCAGCGATACACTGGAAATTCTTTAGAAGAAATTGTTCCACGGATTTTCCCCCAACTTTCCTCTCCAACGGGGATAACAATTTCGACCTAGATCCCCCGAAACCAGCTAAAATCATTCTCGAAATATTCCGCTCAGTTTCCCTTTGTCCGCTGTTTTTCGCGGTTTTTGCCTGTAACAGGAAACATCGCGATGTTTGATCGATGCACAGCGTATAATTGATTTTCAGCAAACAGATAAAATTACGTTTCTTCTTTAGAAAGAGCCACGTGATGCGGAATAGTCGCGAAAATGATGTAACCCGAGTAGAACTTTGAAACCGCGGCCAAAGCTTTCAGAATAGGAGAAAACGTACAAAGGGTGGCGATGTTACCGAAAGATCATTTCAATTGTACGAAACGATGACGAGCTAAGAAGATTAACGATACGAATAGTTCGTGTCATATTTCCTGATACAGCGTGACGATAAAGTATTCCGAATGACAGCTGGAAAACGAGAAAATTTCGTCATCCTTTCGACTTTTCGTCGAGAACCTAATCTCGAACGACTCGCGAGCGAATCGATCTTTCTGCGGCACGTACACGCGTAATTCGACCAGTACGAATTAGTCGCGTTTAAAGGTAATTTGATAGATCATTTTACAACAAAGGGCGACCGCCATAGTAGATAGATTCGAAGTAGGTTAATCTGTAGAAATACGGCCTGTAACCAGCAATTGGCCACTTTCCCAGCTTTGCAACGGCGTGCTTCATATCGAAGAATTGCTCGATCATAATACAATGCAATAAATATTGATTTACGAGGTGCGTTGAGTTGCGAGTACGTTATATTTACAGATTTAATTGCCCAACCGAACGATATTGCCGTCAATTTTTCTTCGCTATGCAATTTCACCGCTGGTAACTACTACTATTAGCTATTAGTTAACAAACACAGGCCGTGTAATTCGCGAGATAAATATCAAGGAAATTTGCAATTCGATCGAATAGATATTAATTACCCTTCTGCATTCCTCGATGAATAATAATCTTTCAATTTAATTCAATTTGCTGTTTTTTTTTTTTCTTCTTTTCATATTCCTGAGTGTACAGCGTATGATTCCTTGGGTCAGTCAATGTCACAGATTGCGCATTATTTTCGTTGGATTTTTCATTGTCGTTAGAGCGACAAGATAAAAAACTATCTTGGCTAAAACGTCGACACGCGAAACGTGCGTGTAAACGTAGTCACGACAGATAGTGGGCACGTCTGTAAACAATACAGCATTTTACGGAATTTCCAGAAAAAATTTACACGATCGCATCCAAATTTTCAGCGAGCAGCCGAATCCTAACATCTCGATATATTTTAAATATATTCGTCGCATGTGAATATCTAACGTTTAATCCATAATGTACGGAAGAATAAATTAAGATGAAATTATTAAGACGCATTTCTTAGCGAGAATTCATAATTACGAAGTTTGCTCGTAAAAATTACGTTACGTTAAATTATTGCCAGGTTACGTAATTACCGCGTAGAAACGATGCGCGTGTTATTTCTATCGGGCGTTTGTAACGAGTAATGGAAATTTGTCGAAGAACCGAACTCTAATATCTAATGTTTCCCGCGCAAAACAAACCATCCTGATTCGTTACACTCGGCCACCGGTGCTCCGTCGCGTTTCGCATTCGAATGCGCTATTAAATTCGATTCAAAGTATAAATAGCGCGGAAGGGAAATTTTCACCTAATTTTTATCCTTGGAAACGTTGATTCCAGCGTTTCGTTTACACCCGTTTAAAACCATATACCCCATACGCGATGAAGAATTTCGGAAAATTCGAGCCGTCGATATTTCGAACGAATAAGAATTTTCGCAAGGTGAAAATTCGAGTTAGGCGAAGGTAACGTAAATGCGATATAAGAGGTATAGTTGGCTGGTTGGGAAGGGAAAACTGGTCAAAACACGCGTTACGTAAAAAAAAGAGTGAAAAGACGGAGAGGATCCGCGGTTTGAGAACCGTCGGCGGATGTTTACAGTAATGTCCGCAAGATGGCAAGTTGGCGGCAGTGCTTTTCGGCGTCGGCACGGTGGCCCTCGTTTTCATCGTTTTCGTCGCGTCGTCCTCGTTGTCGTCTCCGTGATCGTCCTCGTCTTTGCCGCGATCGTTTTTTCCGTTGGCCTTTTCGAAAAGACCGTGTTTACCGTGGAGGGCCGGACAGCGGGTCGGCGGAAAGGGAGTCATATGGATATTAGCGAGGGGCGAGGTAAGAGATCCGTATGCGAGCAGGCAGAAGAGTGACAGGTTACGAGGAATCGGTGGAAAGTGGGAGGGAAAGACAGGAGGAAGAGAAAAAGAAAGGGCGGAAAGGAAGAAAGGGAAAAGGAGGGAGAAGTAGTGGTAGAATGAAGGATCGTGGCCGAGGGTAGGGCAACGGTAACTAGCAGCCAAGTGGATAGGTGGCAGGTAGCGTAAACGGAAAACGGCCGGCGGTTAGAGTATACAAAAAGAAACGGGATACCGTCAGTCAAGTGCGACCGCGTGCACAGGAAACTATCGTGCAGATATAACGCTGTTATCCTTCCTCTCTTTTTCCCTCGCTCTCTGCTCCTTTATCTTCCTCCTTCTTGCCTCTTTCCCACTCTCTCTCTCTCTCTCTCTCTCTCTCTCTCTCTCTCTCTCTCTCTCTCTCTCTCTCTCTCTCTCTCTCTTTCTCTCTGTTTCTCTTTCCTTTTTCTTCAGTTTTCCCATTTGTGATACGCGCTCGCGACGAAGAAGAGGAAGAAGAGACGTCGATGAAGGAAACTGCCGGCGAACAGTCATCGTTCTCAGCGGCGTTTGCTCGCTTTTAATAGCGGGAAGCGGGCCGAACTGTTTCATTCGTTTCGCGACACGACTTCTAGAAGAGATTCGATAAAGAACGGGCCACTGACACTCGACAGAGGAAACTCCACGAGGATACACAACAAACTTCGTGCTTTTCCTGCCGCGGTGATTCACCAACGTTCGTATTTTATGTACCATCGATCAGGTGAGAAGAGGAGAACGGGACGGTGCGAGAATTCGGGGAATCGGCGAAGCCGGTAATCACGGTGCTACGAAACGTCGGTAAGAGGAAGAAGAAGAAGATAACGAGAGGCGAAGAAAGGAAGAAGCAACGACGAGAACCAGGTGGGTGTAGTCCTTTGACGCGGTGCGATCAGCTTCGAAAGGAATCTACCGTTGGTAGGTTTGAGGCGTGCCGGCGCGGGTTTTAAGGTTAGGACGGCCTGTGATCGATTCCGTGCCTCGTATTAAACGAAATGCGACGCGCCGACCGACGTGATTCCGTCGGAAAATCCTCTTCTTTCAACCACCGTTATTGATCTGCCAAAATAGCATCGAGTTAATCCTTTCGTTCCAACGATCTTCCCCTGTATTTCCCGGTAAAACCTTCCCGACCATATCCTCCGTTTCGAACCTCCCGACGGTTACGATCGTTCAACCTAACCTCCAATAATTTCCACCAACCACACGAATCCCATCGATCGTTCTTTGTGGAACAATTTTTACCCTGACATCTTGACTTTATCGTCGATATCAAATGCGTAATCTTCCAGTCCGGGAACGTGTAATCTCTAATACGTGTAAATCACACGCGTAACGTTAATTCGTCGTTCCACGAGCTAGATGACAATCGCGAAAATAAATTAGAAAAACACGTCGGTCTGGTAATTCACGAATATCGTGTTTACATTCGACGATTGGATATCGTTGTGAATAACACGCGAGATTTCATTGGCGTTGTTCGTCGATTTGCTCTCGGGGAAATTTAGCAAAACGAATGAAAGGGTGACACACCGGTGGTTACAAAGTGTCCGTACGAATTCGGATTCGTAAGAAGAATGGTCCTTTTCGCGCAGCTGAAATCGCACGCGTAATCGTATTGTGAATGATTTGGCAGTTGGCTCGGCTCGAATTCCGTTACATCCGGTTCACGCACTCTTCGTACGCTTACGAGAAATTAATAATTCCTTCGCATGCGGCCGACAAACGTGTCAGGTTTGAAAATGATAATACCGAGAACATTAAGTTCATTTCCGGTAGAATTGGCCGTGGCTGCTCGCGGTCAGGCGATCGTTCTATCGGACGCTTTCTCTCTCGTCTTAGACACGTCGAATTCTTGGGCAAATGGTCGGGGACCGTGTTGAAAATTCGAGATGGAAAGTGACGGGGGACGACGTGTCCGGTGGGCGATAGAAACGACATTGCCAGGTGTATATACGGCGGTCGGAAGGCCGAATAAATCCACGCTCCACGTTTCCAAATTCGTTCCCCTTATGACGTCTGTCGATCGTTGTTATTTACGAATGCAAAACCCGGCCTGCGAATGTTTCGACATCTCGTCGACCTCGATCGAGCCTCGGTGCAAACGCGAAATGGCATCGGACCGACAGAGAGAGAGAGAGAGAGAGAGAGAGAGAAAGACAGATATATAGACAGCGCACATACACAAAGAGTCCCTTTAAAACGAACTTCAGAGCCCTATCGAATCGTAGGTGACATCCATTTTCAAGTATCAACCGTGGTGGAGAGTCGGATCGCGTCAACAGCCTATAAGACCACTCGATCGAGAGAACAGTTTGACGCGGTAAATAAAAGTTTCGACTTCTCTCCCCTTTCTCTCTCTCTCTCTCTCTCTCTCTCTCTCTCTCTCT
>NIJG01000008.1:2213554-2230665 GCA_002201625.1 Euglossa dilemma
CTCTCTCTCTCTCTCTCTCTCTCTCTCTCTCTCTCTTTCTCTCTCTCTCTCTGTCTCAGAAGTCGCTCGCCTTTAAAAGGAATATTCCGTTAATCCTTGGCGGAGAATCGGCGAACCAGATTCCCCCTTAAACTAGAAATCGTATCGACGAAACGCTCGAGGGACCGTCTTAAAGCGTATTCGGTGAAATACGGTGGAAATGTCGGGGTAATTAACTTGTCCTCGGTTGCCGTTCCCATTGACTCCGGTGGCGAAAGAGACCGAGATGGGAATATCGCGGACGGTGAAAGCAATTGTTTCCCGTATATCGGCCGATAACGAGATATTCGAAAGAATCAATAGGGACACGCGTGAAATGGCATTTGGCATTCGGTTTCAACCGTTGCTCCGGCGAACTTCGCCGTGGCCAATGGCAGATCGATCGGGATTTTAATCGCGCGTTCTATGAAAAACCATCGATCCCCGTTTCCGCGTTATGGTTTAACGGGCGAAAGAAGAAGAGGCCTGGCGGCAGGAAAGAGAACTATATACCGGTAATGCCTCGCCCGAAAGTAAATATCGTTTAAGCAACACCGCGGCACGGCATTACTTTCTCCGTCCTCGGCAGATCCTACGTAATGGCCGCGCGTCATTCTCCAATTGAATAATTCCGCGCGATCAGCTTCATTCTTTCGCGTCGCCGTGAAACTTGCCGGGCTTCGCTCGCAGGGTAATTAAATTTTTACCGGTATATCCCGTGTCCCGAACGGGCAGCCGCATCTTCGTTGACCGACCTACTTTACGCCTTCAAGACAACGGACGCTCTCCCGCGCGCGGACCGGGGCCAGAGGGGGGCCGAGGGGGGCCGAGGGGGGCTTCTTGGAAGCGAAAAACCGATGCTCGGCGAGATTGTCCGGTGTCTTCGTGTTCAACGAGAAATCGATGGATCTTACGCGGCAGCTTAATACCGATGCTCTTATTTTCCTCGCAGAAGCCATCTTAACACGTTCCTGCCTCGCCGGCGATACGTAACGCGTATATTTGACATTCACTCGCCTCATGGTCACCGATGCTGCGTTCTTGAGAATTAGATAATGCCAACGGTGTTATGTCTGATGATAGGCGGTCCGATGGCTCGTCGAAGTAGCGGTTCTATAATCGAAACGAGGCAAACAACGCATTTCGGCTCCGCGATAAGTATAGGCCACGGTGTTGTAGGGTACCATTGCGTAATATCGAAAGTTTCTCGCGGACAAGGCAGGTTACCTTTCGCGTGTGGCGGAAAAAGTTGCCGGCTATTGTTTCCACGGCGGATCGAAAAATCATCGAAATCCGGGGCTTCTTCGAAGAAACATCCTTCTATCGGAACGTATCGTTTCTTTGTGAAACGCGTAGACGTAATAATCTGTACGGTGAGGCGAGTGGTCTCGGGAAAAGTCCACGAGCCGTTTCTCGATTGTAATCCGATCGTTATCCAGTCGCGGTTTCCAATCGTCGAATTAGCCGGTTATCAGCGATACGACTTTCTTTGTAACAGCGCAATCTATGATTCACGCGAATCTCGCGGGTCCGATAAACCCGATAGCGCGCGTTATCGCGATCCTTTGATCGGCTGTTTCTGTCACCATCGCGGCACGCAATGATGACGATGGCGATGACGATCCTGCGAAAGGTGTACGATAAGTCCCGGTCGCGTGACTGCGTAATGCACACCCTGAATTACCGAGGAAGCGTTTCGACCCTCGAACAAGGGTCGTCGGTCGAACGGAAGGAAAGAAAAAAAAAATCAATACCAAAATGACCGAGGTTGGTCACGACATGTGCGATCGTGTAAATTATACACGCGATGTGAGAAACTCGTCACATGCGTGCAGGCCTCTCGGGGCGGGTTTACACGCGTGTCGCACCTGCGCCCTTTCGGTCGTACAAATCTCGCGAAAACGCGGTTCTCCCTAATCTCTCGTATCCAGATAAATCTCGAGTATTCTTCGATACGAAATTCGTTTCGGGAAATTTTTATCTAGCGTAACCGTCGGTTTTGTTTTCGAGAGTGTCGAGGAGGTGTTCTCGTACTCTGACTCGACGAAATGCTTGCTGCAGATAAATCGGGAACTCGTTCGAGCGAATTTCGAACGCTCTACGAATGAAATCGAAAAAGGAGTGCGAAGGATAAACGATGTGCCTGGTTCGATGAAATAAGTCGAAAAATAAAAACGGACCTCCAAATGATACTCGTAATCGACGAATAAAGACGTTGACTCGTTTCGAAGTATAGGACTGCCAACCTGAACGCGCGTTTAAATAAAAGATACATATATGACTCGGTGAGCGAGCCGCGTTAAATAAGACGTATAATTTATAGGATATAATGAAAAATAAACGAACACGTGTAATCGCTTTCCTCCCTTCATATATCTCAATAGTAATTAGAAGAAAAATACTCGTGTATTTCCACTAATTGGCAAGAGACATTTGTGATAAATCGCGGAGATTTGTTAGAAACTTAATCGATCCGAGGAAAAACTAAACGTGTCAGAGTTTCATTAAAAAACGCTGATTTATTCGTTAAATGGGTCACGCGACCTTCGCGTTTATCGGGAATAAATAAGAAGGAAACAGAGAAGAAATCGTTTATCTCCGCGGAAATGATAGAATTCGAATGTATAGCAATGAGAATCGAAATGAAAATGCTGTACTTTTCCTCGCGGTAATATTTCATCGGCTGGCGTTTAGCAGGGCGGTATCAAGCAACGAATCCATCCGTCTTTTACATCTATCCCCCTCACCGAAAGTAATTAGATCATCTACGCGAACGGCTTTATTGCTCGCTAAGGTATCTAATACTTTAATAGCTTCGAATGCTATACGTATACGTTAGATTAATATCGATGAGTCAGAAGAATGCCGCGTAGCCTAAATAGCCGTGCGACCCAGGTGTCTTCTTCGGAATCGCCTATGTTCTTCCTTCGCCCGCTTTCGGACAGAACACAGTCTATTTTCCCGTATAGCGTGTAACGCGGTTTTGCATACAGACCGACCCCTCGTCTATTATCACGGCTTGAAGAAAAACTCGGAAAACCTTTGGCACCGCGACGCACTTTCCGTTTTTCTCCGCGTAATTACTCGGATAATCAGTCGATCAAACGGAACGGCTTGGGAATAACACGGGTAAATTGTCTCGTCGGACAAGGTAGCTCGGTAAATAAAGACGGATCGGTTAAGGATCGTGATTGGACGTTTTAATCTGTTCGGAGCGTCAGTTAGTAGCGGTGTAAAAAAAATTACGCGATGGCGTAAAAAAGGAAAAAGCGCGTCGGTGGTTCGGCGAAACGAGCAGTTAACCGAGTTCCTATTCATAGAGCGGCTGATTCGAGGAGAGAATTTCATGGTCAAGTCGAAAGAGGTCTATTTTCATCCGCTGCCGCTTTTCTTTCTCGGTACGGTCATCGATAAACTCTCCCCGCCCGCGAAACGCTCCGGCGATTGAGCAATTTCGAACCTGATGGATCGGTAATTCGTCGTTTAGCCGTTGTTACGCAAACGCCAGTTTTTCCACGCAATCCGCGAACGCTCCACTCTTATTTTCCTCCTGCCTCTCCCCCACCCCGGCCTCGTGCTTCCTCTTGGAAATTGAATATCGCGATATTTCATAATCGGCGAGAAAAGAAGGATGAAGAAGAAGGAGAAGAAAAAATGGGGAAGAAAAAAGAAGAGGCGTTACTATCTTTTATTCATGCTGTTCGAGACCGATTAGTTTTACCGCGAAACCGGCTTAATTGATCGGTGAATTATAGTACGCGCGTATGGGGAAAGCCAGTGCCACGTCGAATTTCAGCTCTTCCGGCGGACTTTTAATACCGTTTAGAAAGTATTTTATTAGCGAGGCGCGCGGTCGTCTTCGTGGAAACGTAAAATCATCGCTGCGATATTGCGAAATGCCGGGCCTGTCGGTAAACCGGCGAGAAAACAACATTCGTCGAATTCTTTCTCGCCCCGATCCTCCGTATTCTTTATCGATCGATTCATCGATTAATTCTCCCGGTAATTACGAAAACGAGCCACGTGGACAGAGAGAGATAAATTTACGATACCGTTCTAGCTGTGATTCGTATACAACGGGCGTAGAAAATAACACACCACGCTGTGTTACGAGAAGATTCATCCAAGCGGAATGTTTTGATTTTAACGCTAGACTACCCAAGAGGCCGAAACGACTTGTTCCGGACTTTTTATCTTTCCAATTGCCCGGAGTACGCTTATGCTAAAATTAACAATCGGTATTCGCTCGAACGCGATCGCAATTACGCGTGCTCTTTTTTTTATTTTCGTTGGTTCGCTTCGGCTACTCGTTACAGATCGGCAGTTCTAGCGTCGACGCAAGTTCGCATAACGAGATCTGCATGGAGCGATTTTTCCCTGGCCGAGAGATCCTTTTAAGGGAGCCAAATAGACGCTCCAAGTGTCACTATCTTTTCACGCTCTGATTACAATCTTTTTTCTTCCGTGCGAACTTTTGTGCAAAAAAATTCCCTGCTCTCTTGTACCGCCGTAAAGTTGTATTTAAAAAGGCGAAAAGGCCGGTGAAAATTCAATTGCCGCTTTCATCCGCTTAGAGAAAGAGTTACTTAAAAAAAAAAAGAAAACAGTTGTATAATCTGTTATGATACACTGGTACAGTTCCAGGCGAATTAAAAGAGTAAAATCAGGATCCTCCGGTTAAGCGAATTTTCTTCCAACGCTTCTCTCTCCCACTGTTATTTTCAAAATCAATACATTTTTGGAGATAATATCATTTTCTCGAGTTACGCGTATCCAAAGTTCAAGAAAGAATTAATTTTGTAATCTCGTATATCGTTACCGTTCGTTGAACGAAAATTAATTCCGACCATCGTGACACAGTGACACCTAAGCGTAAACTTAATACGACCGCAAATGGTTAATTATATTCCTTTTCTGATATTTGTAACAGCCGTGTGGGTAACCTAATCGCGGTCGTTGATTATAATTTCGAAGAGACTTACGCTCGGTTCGGGAATATAAACAATCGAGGCGAACAGGACCGAAACGTAATATCCAGACCCCTGCCGTCGAAAAGCGTCCCTGAGCATCGACGACAAACTCTCTGTTTACATCCCTGCCAATTTTCCTCGAATCGTTACACGGTTCGTTTCTCCGAAATTACAAATATCCCCGATTCCGATCGGAGTAGTCATTTTCGACGCGTCGATTCGGCGCGAGATTTGATTTCTGCGTTGACCGATATTATCGGCGCCGGGGTTAGGACGCGTAGCGCCACCGTGGAAGATTGCTGAAACGATAGGGAGAAAAGGAAACAAGGCAAATTGATAATTGAGGGTAACGCGAGCCAGTCCAGTTTCGAGTTTTCGATCTGCCGGTTACGTTGGCTATCTGCTGTAATCGATCTCGGCAGCACGTAACCACGTGTTTAGTAACTTTCTCGCCGCCACCTTGTACCTACTCGCAAGGTAGCTGCTATCTCTCTCGATCTGTCGCTTCCCTCTCTCTCCCGCTCTTACTTTCCCTCTCGCTCTCTTTCCCTCCTTTTCCTCCGCTCTTCCACCGCTCCGAGACTTCTTTCTTCCTTTTGGAATGCCTACAAATCTTACGGCGTTTACGTAACGTCCGTGACCGATGGAGAAAGAACGAGAAAGAGAAATTCGTGCGATTTAATAATCGAAGCCGCGCGACGCGACGCGGCCGGCTGGATTTTAGGCATAATCGACTGATACTATCGACAGCTGCCTCGCGTTTGGTCATTCGGGCCCCAGGTTCGTTCGCTTTATCGAGCCCGCCTCGGTGTTTATTTCTACGTAATCGGGTAACTCGAGGCAATAATTCGCGTTGAGCAATAAGCGCCGGGTGTATCGGTAGCGGGGAAATGGCAGGTTCGAATCATCGTTGGATGATTTGCGAAAGCGTTCCGCGAAGTCGCGAGGAATTTCGTCGCGGCGCGTTGCGTAAGGTTGCGCGTTAATCTTGTGACACGCTCGGGACAACAGGAAGACGGGCAGGAAGAGGAACGAAAGGAAAAAGACAATTGATCACGCTTCGATACAATATCGCGCGTTAATCGGTCGTTTGTGCGCACATATTTGATGGTTACGTCAGGGATTACGACCGCGGGGGGCAGAGAGCGAGAAATTTCAATATTAAAATGTCTCAGAAATTTCCTGCCGAACTGTGTGTGTCAGAAATTATGACACCGTTTGCATAAAAGCGAGCACCACCTTCGACCCCGCTCCCGACATCCCAATCTTTCGCGTTTTCCCCCGTATTCGCCAGTCGAACGCGTTCTTGCCGCTAGTCGCCGGTTTCGCTCGCGCCTTCCATTTCGTATTTTCTCCTTCCGCGAGAAAATTCTCGCCCCAAGGATAATATTCCATCGAGGACACCGCCAGCCGGTCGATCCGCCGGAGCTATCGATCCGCCACCGGTGATTTTTATCTATTTACCTGCTCGTTTTTTACCGTTCACACTTAAACGGCACGACGACGCGGTCCGTAATCAGTTCACGACACACATAGAAAGTGGCCTTGCAAAGTCGGTAAGCAGAAAAGAGAAAAAGTCCCTAGCCTTTGTATCTAACGCGGCGAGTAGCTTTCAGCGGGCCGAGTAAATCTTTAATCGGTCCACGTGTCGCGGGCTACACACCGGCTAATAACTCTCGTTATCCGGCTCGTTAAACCTCCCAATTCCATTCCGATCCTCTACGCGTCGCTTTCCTCCTTTTCCGTCCTATTTTCTTCCCTATTTTCTTCCCTTTTTTCTTCCTTATTTTCTTCGTCCCCCTTCCCTGCGCTCGGCTGTTTTCTCGCACGGCAAACTCCCGCAACGGTGGCGCGTTGTTTGCCTAGCACGTTCCCGTTCCAATTAACCGGCGGCATTCTCCGGCGAGCGGCCGCGGCGATCGGTAACGTCGCGACGCCCGGGTGAAAAAGTTGCAAGCGAGACAATTTCGTGAAAGCGCCGGCAATCGGGGATCGCATTTTCTCGCCGCGCGAAATTCGGTGACCCGATTCCGGCCTCGCAGGCTGCGGATAATCGAGTATGCATTAATTCGAAGAGGCTTAACGCCGCGGCTTCATTCACCCCGCGTAATCGATCGATTAGCACACACGCGCTCGTCGGCCTCCTTTTCCCTTCGCGCGGTTACATTTCACGAGGAACCAATGAAAGTTCCTTAGAAAAGGAAGTTAAGTAACCGAACCGGTCGTTACATCGACCGTGTTCCACGGTATTCGATGTTTTAATCTCCACTCGGATGGTTTCTTGGGCAACTGGCGTAATCACGGTGACCGTTCGTTTTTCTTCGTACGGGTTTCTACCAGACGCGGTGAAAAGGAGGAGGGAGTAGGAGGGGAGGGAGAGAAAGAGAAGAGGAAGCAGGGAGAAAAGGGGAGAGGCACGGGTGCGTGGATTCTGAAATTCCAGCGATCGCTGCGACGATTCATCGTTCCGCTGGTGCAACTTTCTACGAAAGTCAACCGACGACCCGGAAACGCGTCGGAAAATCCGTACAAGCGCGTTTAAAAGGCAAAGCGATCGATGCACGCGCCTTTGCACTTCCGCGAAAACCAGTTTACGCACAGGCTACGTGAGACGAATAGTAGATTCTCGGCTCGCGCCCGTTTCGTCCCTTTAACCGCGTCTCGACGCCGGCCCATCGCGTCGATACTCGGCGTCTCGATAACCCTCCGGCTCACGAGAGACTCTCGCCTCGCACTTTTTCGTTCGGCGAACCGAGAACCGTGCGAACGCGGCAGAAATTCGGCGAACTTCTCTCCTCGTCGATACTCCTAATCCAGGTGGCACCAGCCTCACGCCATTTTTCCCTTCTGATTGCAGAGTCGAGCCAAGATGACAGCCATAGTGACGGATCTGGTGCACGGTTACAGGGATCTGATGGATAACAAGTCCGGTAAGACGATCCTTCTTTCGAAACGTTAAGGGGATTCGCGGTGGTAAAGGGCAAAAGAGCGAGGCCCGATCGGTTCCCTGGGGTCTACGACATTAAACTGGGTCGGTCTCAGCCACGACCGTGCTAAAAATCAAAAAACGATCAGCCGCGATAACACCAGGCGTATTAATAATATTTAATAACATCGGTCGCGGCGATCGGATCTCCGTGGACGATACCCGGGGCGCTGGTAAAGCTTCGTGGTTCAAAGCTACGAGAGAGCCATCGAGAGAAACGTCACGATCCAGGATCAGGGATGTTAGCCTCGGCGCGATTTTCCTCGTGACGATTTCACTGGAAGCAACCGGGCAACTAACGAATTCGCAGAGCCAACTACTCGACGAGTTGGTACAAAACAGGAAGCCAGAGTCTTGGTTTCCACCGAGGAAATAATTCGATGAGACGATAAGATTTTCTCACGTATCGTTTCGTGAGCGATGAAAGCGGAGAAATGCGTCGAATAATTCGCTTTCGTAACGTGGTTCGAAGGAGGACACGGGTGTACGCGCGATTCGAAGAGAAGCACACACCGGCCTCGCGCGATCAGACAAGAGAGGAGAGGCGTATTTGTCGTGCATATTTTCAAAATGACCTCCCGCTGCTCGAACGCGCGCGTGTGTCAATAAAGTGTCGTAACGTCGCTTCCATCTCGTTCCCAATTTCCCTACAGATCCGCTTGAAATTCTTGAACCCCATTCAGGTGAACGTCATCCTGGCGCTTCGAGCCGACGTTATTGGCCAAACGGAAAGGGGGGAAGGAAAAAAAAAGAAAAAAAAGGGAATGTCCGCTCGCGTCAGCGTTTCCCACATCGATTCACTCGTGCCGTACCTTTTTCGGCGGAAACCAGCGCGATCTTCCTCTCGGTTCTTTGAGAATTCTGCCTTTCCATTCCCCCCTCTCTCTCCCTCTCCTCCCTGTTCCCTTGTTCCCCGAATAACGTGTTCCTTCGCCCGTGCAAGACAACTATCATCGATTGCTCTCCATGTCTTTCTCCTCTCGCCGTTTATTATAAAGAGTACCCGCGTATATACCGCGAACGAACGAACTAGAGAGAAGCCTAGAGGTTGGAAGGTCTCGGGGAACGAGATCGTTAGGTGCGTTCCCTTGCACGGAATATCGAGAGATATCCTCTGGTATCGCGATTCCGCGATTCGCCGGAATCGAGGAAAGAACGGTTTGGGCGATTGCGTGGAGTTGGTACGCCTTGGTGGATTGATTGGCGAAGAGGGCCGCTATGTAATCGGGAGACTTACGAGCGGTTAAGAGGCTGAAATTGATCGGCCCTCTTTTCATGTTCCCATGCTACACGGTACATGGATTATCGATTTAATGCCGGCAAGCCAGTAGGCCGTGTTTTCCGCTAATTGTATCCCGTGTAGACCAAGAGAGACGCCCTTGCCTGATTACACCGGGGCTGGTGATGGTGCTGCTGCGCCGCTGGAATCCGTTCTTGCATTTATGTCTCCGGGACTAATCTCACGCCGGTCGAAGTAAAATTAACAACCCGCGTGTGTTTCGAAACGCCAGCGATAGCTCGCCATGGCGTATCGCGATGGTGGCTGTCTCGAAAGAGAATGTGACCCCGTCGAGACGCTGAGAACAGCCGCGTCTCGACAGCCGTCCCGAACACGTATGATCGTTGAATAAGCAGACTGACGGATTGCGAAATTTCATGCCCATGCAGATTTATGTTGCTCGATGTCGCGTCGAAAAAATATGCGCACGTGTGCGCAAACGTGTGCGTTGCCCGAAGTGGCTTTGCAATCATTTGGCCTCATTACCCAATCGAGACTCAGCGCTCGCTTCGACCAGCCTCGACCAGCCTCAGCGACAAGCCGACTTTCGGGATACACCGCTTCCAGCCATTGTGTCCCGTTCCGCGCTGCTCTTTATGCGATCAACCATCATGTGCATAGATACGTCCGCGTCCGCGCGTGTCACATACTCGATGCTCCTTCGACTAAACGCTCTCGCTACGATCGCGTTCACCGTGCCCCGGTTATGATAACATCGAGCCGGCATTTTGCCCGAGTCTACTCGATACGAAAATTTTCGTTTGCGCGCAAAACGCGGGAGCGCGAACGTTATCGGGTGAATCTTCGAATAGCGTAGTCTTTAAATATTTTCGCGCGTGCCTTATCGAGAGGCTCGAACGGGGACCGATCCACCAGCACGTTCCTCCTCGCTTCCTTTCGATTTTAGGCTTCCAGTGTCGCAACGTTCCTCCGAACGTGTCGCAACCGTAATCGCGACGGCTCGCTCGGCTTTGTTTCGATTTAGATTAGCAAATGCCGTAACAACTCGATCTCGTCCTCCTAAATAAAAGCGGGAGCGAAAATCCAAGAATTCGCGCGAAACAGTCAATTGCGATCTGACGCAATGCCGCTTTTCATTGCAAACTCCCAACTGCGCGGTCTCGTTTGCGTCGATTTGCGTCGATTTACGTCGATTTGCGGCAGCGAACGCCGAGCGTCGCGATTAAATCTGATTTTTCTTAAATATCGGCAGAATCCGAGCGCATCGGCTGCGTGTCGCGATATCGCCGCTAAATTCGAACACCGCGCGTTCGGTCTATATCGGTAAATATCGAGCAACGCGATCGAGTTTCATTTTTCTCGAATATTAACGAAGTCGAGGACTATTCGCGATGGAATTCGAGTACGCCGATAATTTTACATCGGGACCCGAGGCAACGACGCTTTTAATCGCAAAATTCTATAACGCGGACGCTCCGTTTCCGATCTACGTCCACCGATGCCGAACGATTGAATTTTATTTTCGTTATCGCGCTTTTCCACCTAAAGTGTCAACGGTCTGTACTGTCTTGCGAAATAAAGATGTACCGTTGACGATGAGAGATCGAAATTTCAGTAAAGTGGAATGAAAATATCGTTTGGTTTCTTTTATTCGATCGAACTGCAACGTATTGCTTTTCACGGACTAAATTCGTTATTTTCTTCGATGCATTTCCTGATACGCTCCCAATTGTTTCGTAACCTCGCCGCGTGTATTCCAGTATTTCCCAATTATATCGTTCGGCTACGCTTTTTACGAAGACCCGCGATGCTTTCTGGTTCATCGTGCAAAGTGATACTCTGCAAAGAAATGTTTCGCTCGGATTTCCCTCGGTTATTATCAAAACAACGCGATATCTACGAGTTTTCTTTCCTTCCTTTATTTATCGACGGTTCTCTCGAGCGTATAGTTAATCTTTTATCGAATAGAGATGTAATCCTCTCTCGTTTCGCTTTCCCTTTTTCGAACAATTTACAATAGGCGAGCATATCGCGAGAGATTTTTATTCAATAATTCATCAAGATTCCGGTTCTCGGTATCGACTCGGTGACGCTTCTCGACGGATCATCCCGGTACGCAAACGAACGAGACTCGAAAAGTTCGTAGTAATCGTTTCGAAGAGATTTAATTACGCCGAGTCAACCAGATTCCGATATATTTCCCTAGCTGGTGGAGAAATTCCCGCGATTCGGTCAATAGTCCGAGAATCCGATGTCATATTCCCGGAGTTCGCCAAGCGTTTCTTCCCGTCTTCGTCGTCAGCCTTGTCCACCGGCTCGCCTTGCGATTATTCGCTAAATAAAAACACTCGGCGAATCAGCGTCGCATCGACTGACTTCTGCCTTGGAGAGAAAAATTACGGGCCGCTTTCTTCGCGGCGATGGACGAGGAGAAGGAGGAGGAGAAGGAAAATGGCAGGCTGGCCGCCAACGGTGTGCGTTGTTGCGCACGCTTCCGGTCATGTGAGCGCAGAGGTAATTCAGCGGAAGCTCCGGCGAGCGCCTCCTCGCGGAGGGTTGAATAAAAAAAATGCCCGAGAAATTTATACAAGCTGACGTGCAACGCCGACACAGGAGTGAATCTGGATTTTCCACCGCGAAGAATCGTTCTCTCGTCGAGCTGCTGCTGCTGCTGCTGCCGCCGCCGCGAGCGAATCGCCCGGTTATTGTCGCGACCCGTCCACCGTGCTGCACGCAATGTGTCCTCCCGCGAACAACCAAGCCGGCTGAAAAACACTCCTCCTCCATTCTATGAAATTTCTTTCGATAACGATTTCCTGCCTCCGCCAATGATTTCCGCCGCGATTAATTATCGCGTTCCCGTCGAGCAGAACGCGTCACGTCGAAATGAATTTTAGAAAAATAGTCGACAATTTGTTCCAAGTTGTTTGGTCTATTCCGATCGAGCAAATAAGAAAATTGTCAGGATTGGAAGCGTTGAAAAGATAACCGTGGAGTTGTATGCGGCGTATTCCGTGCAAATTTTCTCGCAACGCGTTGGAGTAGGAAATTTGTCGGGTATCACGAACCGGGAGAACGACCTCGAGGAATAGTTACCAGGGTAATTCGCGATGAAAAGATTGTCGGTTATTTGGCCGTATTTATCGGGGCCGGAATGTTGCGCAGCGGTTGCAACAAGGATCCTTTTGTACCGCGTGTTTTTAATCCATTTCGTCGGATAGCAGGTACCGGCACGAACGTTTCCCTTCGTGGTTATTTGGCCAGTGAATAGACCCGAGCTTTCCCCCGAGTTACTATCCCTATTCGAACCTCCTAAGCGCTCGCGGAAACCCGCCTCGCGTCCTTCCGATTTTTCATATTTTAACCTTTCGAAAAATTGCCACGACCAGGGGAAAATCTGCGATATTAGCTAAATTTACCGATTACGACGAGATACCCCCGTTAAACTCGGGATTTTTGAGTCGGTGTATACTCCCTGGAAGCACGTAAGGCGGTTTCCTCGCCAGAGAATTCTGATAATCGGTTTACGCGCGTGTCGAAACCGTGGAAAAGACCAAAAGGCGGTCTAATCAAATCGCTGCATAAATTAGTACCTCACTTCGACGTGGATTATCTATGAATAATGTAGAACGTACTATAGAGTATCGGTTCCAGACACCGGTTATATCCATACCGAGTTCGTGACCAATAAATGGCCAACTCGAATTCATTTACTTTTCATACGCTATTCCGTCTATTTATAAACGCACCCTGATAACGCGTAAACTGTTTATATTCGCCCACAGGGGGCGCCGCGGCGCTCGAACCGAACGCCGAAGGGGTTGAAGTATGGATTCCCGGGGATCTATTTCGAACCGAAAAAGAAGAAAAAAGAATAAATAAAACGGTTTATCATCGACGCTAACTTTCTGACATTGAAACTCTAAACTCCGCGTCTCGGTGCGATAAATATATCGTCTCCGATAAGAGACGTTACTTGGCGATGAAAAAATAAAAAGGGCGGCGAGGAGCAGAGGAGGAGGAGGAACGGAAGCATCGAGAAACGATTATGCAAATGTATGGACAATGCGCGAAAATGCTAAGGAAGCGGCGCATAATCGATCGCGATGTAAATCATCGTCGATTATATGGTTTGCTTGGCGGAGTGAAAAAATCATCAGAGGAATTCGACTGGGTTGACGTTTCCGTGCGATTGTTCGGCTTTTGCCGGAACGGCCGAACTCTGACACCTCGGCAGGTGTCTCCCATCGATTCTTCTTCTGTCAATCATGCATAATCCCTGCTGAACTTTTGAATCGCACGCCGATCGTTCGTTCGTTTTAATGCGCGTGTAATAACACCTTATTGCCGGCCGTCCACTCGCCTTTTGCGAAGGAGGAATGTCACCTTGCTCCCTATTTCCATTGTTACGCAATCTTTGTGTACCACCGTCGTACGCGCGTTCCTCGATGCGCTCTTAGCAATGCACGCGTCATCGAGGCACGATTTCTGTCGGCCAGACCCGATCAACCGATCATTTCGACCACGCTCCATTCCTAACGCTGTCTTAAATCCGTTTAATTCTTCGATTTTTTTTATTCAAAATCCCGCCTCACCTGTTTTTCTTATCCCGGCAATCGTGACTTCGCATATTTTTCGATCGGTTTTAACGTTAAACCAGTCGCGATTTAGAGGATTGCCACTAGACTTTCTAGAATTTAAAATTCTGCATTCCATGCTTCCATCTTCGTCATTCGGATAATCGTGATTTCGCAGATCTTTCGATCGGTTTTTTAACGCTAAACCGGTCGCGATTTAGATTGCTGCTTTTGATTAACAATTCTGCATTCCATGTGGCTGTTTTTGGCATTTAATCGTTCGTTATGTCGACGATATTGGTTTCGGTTCAACGCTAAATTTATTACGGTTTAAACGATCGCTGTACGGGGTTTCGATTAGAAATTTTCTACCGCGATTTCGACCATCTACCAGGATTTCAACGATTATTTGTAACCGTCCGATTGAAAATTCTGCATTCGACGTTACTATTTTCGTCGTTTGATTTTCCGACTTCTGTTATAATATGCAATTCAATTTCCATTAGCGCGAGTAGCGGGTACTATAGAAATTGATCTGATTATTCCAATACGCGTCATTCGAATATTTGAAAGCCTGGAATTGGCCCTAATTTAAAGGAAACAAATTTAATCTTACATTAACCTGGTATCGTTTTATAATCGGCGCTAAATAAACCGACTTTTGCGAATAATTAAGTTTTCTGCTTCTCCGTTCGACCATCGAGGCTAGATTTAGCGTTGAAAAGTGAAAAAGAGAAGAACGGTAGAGGAAAAAAAAAAAGTTACGAATCGTTGGTATTTTCCGCACGTATGTCAGGTTTCTATCCAGTAATGGCTCACCAATTTTGATTTATGTGCAACGATTGCGACGATGCGCGAATGGAAAGGTTGTCGACGTGGAAGGAAAGCCGGACGGTTTCTTTTTGCAGGAATCTCTGCTGAAAACTGGATATTAACCCTTTGCGTTGGAAGATGTTCTTTTCCGCTGCGTAGAGAAGTAACTCGAGGCTTTCTTGCTGTCACGTCGATAACAGGAAAAGGTTGCAGGTATAAATTAACATACAAAA
Organism: Euglossa dilemma; assembly: GCA_002201625.1. Taxonomy (NCBI): domain Eukaryota; kingdom Metazoa; phylum Arthropoda; class Insecta; order Hymenoptera; family Apidae; genus Euglossa; species Euglossa dilemma. The sequence continues at coordinate 2,228,392 of NIJG01000008.1, forward strand.
AATGTTTCATTTCAATATTTAATGCGTCACTACACCGTTTTAAATAACAGTAATAGAGTTATTGTCTCTCGCTAGCCATTCTAGTTGCGGCATCGGAACAATTGGCGACCGATAGTCGCCTGTTCGATGCGAACAGTTAACATTGGAACTATCAATTCGCTGAAAACGATCGCTGCTTTCGCGAAATTAATATCGCATCTTTTTAAATATCTCGAGAATATCTTACTCTCGATAAGCTCAGTTTACGTAATCGCGAAATTTACGCGCAATTTTGCTACTCGATTCGTGGGAATAGCTCGTTAATCCGTATTTTTATTCTTTCTTCACGGGGTGAAGAATTATGGGAAAGAAAACTCGGCGATCTTGCCGTGCGCCGAGGAACGTGTTTCAGTGCCGATGAGCGATAAACGAGGCACAATCGAGGAATCAAAAGACCATAGACGGAATAAGACAGAGGCCGGTAATTATACCGATGCATCTCGCGGCGCCATTTGGCATTCGAGTGTTCAACACTTTTATTGCAGCTAGAAACTTCGGGGTGTCTGCCCCTGTATTGGAATAATTAGCCCGTTCTCCCTTCCCTCCGTTATGTCGCCCTCGCCCTCGCCGCCACATTACCCATTGTTCTCCGCCGTAGCCGATGTTCCTAATTACACCATTGTCGTCGAAATTTGGGTTAAAGAAAGCAAACGGTAAAAAGATACAATCGTAAGGACGCAATCCCGTGCTAAATCCTGTCGAACCACTGGGTCCCAGCGAATAATAGCCCAACTGACCGTGAAGCAAAATGGTATTCCGAGAATTAGATCTCGGACATGTTTCAATCGCTTACTATAATAGAATTGTAGCTTGTATAAGCATTTCATATTTTAACAGGTTGAATGCCACGGGGGTCACCGGTGACCGGCACTAGATTTGGTTACAGCGCCGTGGGGGCCACCGGTGACCGGCGCGCCCAGATTGATGGAAATGTATATAATTTAAACAAATGACAATACTTATAATTTAATTGCACTCCAGCGCCACGGGGGTCACCGATGATCCCCGTCGCAGTTAACATGTCAAACATGGTTATATACTGTAATTTATCTATTGAAGAGAATATTTCATCGTTATATGTATCGCTAAATAGAAAATTCATCGTGGCGACACGGACAATCCCGGTAAAATTGGCGTGGCATTCAACCTGTTAAAAATAGGATTATATTGCCGTGATAAAGTTCGCTGCGAAGTTTAGGGAACAGAAGCCTCCGTGTGTCAGCGTATACGGGTTAGTAATGACTTCGTTCAAGGCGATCATACTTTGTCGCGAGAGTGTCGTAACGAGAAGGAAAACATCGTAAATTTGACAGATATTGGAATAGAGTTTATAAAACTTATTTAACGAAGAATAATAAACATATTTATGGATACGCGTAATTATCTGCGTTACGATAGAATAAAATGATTTGGAATAAAACAGGTCGAGCCTCGCGGTAATTAATTTTTCTTTGCGACACATTTGAAGCGCGGAACTGTACCCTTGCTATTAGGTCAATGCGTTATACCCGACGCAACTTTTTCACTGTCCGATGATTCCACATCAGCTGTTTATCTTCGTTCCCGCAACACACGGGGTACGCGTTGGTGCTTATGAAAGTGGTCCAAGTCGTTTACGTTTGCTTTAAACGCGTTATAAAATTCGTTTAAAATAGATTTATTTCGTCGTCGTCATATAGACGAACGCAACGGAAAACAAATAATAAAATCGTTCCTTCCAGGTCGACGACTTAGATCGCTGTCATAATTATGGCGACATATTTCACGTCGCTAGTGTCAGGTTATTACTTTAACTCTTTGTTTCGCATTCGCGTACGTTACAGTTCGCATTATTGCATCACCGTGTCCGCCGCTGAGCAAAAAGAAGAAAAAAAAATAAAAATCTTGGTAGAGAGAAAGAGAGAAAAATTCGAAACGGAAAACACGCGAGTGTTTCTCGCCGGTTTCGCGATAGCAGGCGCAATTATAAGCTCATTTTCTCCGCGAGGGACAGGTTAAATCGACGTATCGATTCTTCTCCTTTTTCCCTCTGCCTGTATATGAAACGTTCGATTAACTTTTCTTTTATAAAAACCAAACACTCGATAAATGCGACTCGCGTTACTGTTTGAATAGCGTGCCGTAGACCTGCTAACAGTTTCAATTTTCCCCGATACATACAAAAGAGTTCAATCGGCCGCTAAAGCGAAGTGCTGGGATCACGCTGTCTTTCTTCCATTTTTTTTTTTTTTTTTT